>JACJUY010006822.1:47474-58463 GCA_014220935.1 Platorchestia sp. MABIK
CACATTCACCCATCTACGCACGCATAGCGTGCACACGTACACACATACACACACAAGTAAGCATGTGCGCAAATATCAGCGTAAACTAGTCGGTATAAACTAGCATTCCAATCGAGAAACACCGAGAAAATACTTTAAATTACGGCCTGAATTTTATGAAATTTCCGTACTAGAAATAGTGCCACAAAACAGTCTATCTGAATCAGAAACATGAAAACGATTGTCCTACAACGGTCCCCAAGTACAGAAATATTTCCACAGTATGTGAGGCCTAGGTACGGTTTTTATAATACACTCTAAAGCGTAAGAGATGATATGAAAATTGCAATACACTAGCCTAACAAGAGCATTTTTGGATGGGAATAAGAAACAAAACATGAGTGTCCGGAGAACATGGGCAAATGCTGGGATGAAAAATAGTTGAGAACCTTGAATGCATGTGGGTGTTTATTTTCCATCAGTGGAGACGAATAAAAAGTTGAGTAGATAACTTGCTTCATTTACCTGTGTCTTACGCGGAAAATGGGATTAAATATTATGTAAATTCAATTAAAATTTTTGCAAATTTCTCTCTCAAATCACACTGTTCTCTCTTAATAGACCCTATATAATTCACTTTGAGGTGTGTACTGTTGAAAAAATTTGTCCAGTGTCTATTATGGTATGGGACAACTGCGTCCCAAACAACTGCCCTTGGACAAGTGCTCTGATCGTCTGATACTGTAAAGCAATACTGATAAAATTTATGAACCATGAAAATTACATTCCTAATGTGTTGTTAATTGATTTAAAGCGCTGATGATAGACTCATACGACCTAATGAAATAATAATGGGATTTATGGCTAAAAATAAATTAATTTGGATGAGTAAGGTTAGGAATGATGTTAGATTAGTTTTAGTGGAGTTGGGTTAGGCTAGGTTCGGCTACGCCTGGTTAGGTGAAGTAAGGTAAGGTGAGGATAGGTGAAGAGGTTAGTTGAGGCTAGATCTGGTTAGGCCAGACTAGGGTTAGTAAGTTTAGTTTGGTTAGACTAGGATAGGTTTTGTTTTGTTAGGTCAGGTATAAATTAAACGAGGGTTTTAGGCAATTTTTGGATTGGGACATAGGTCTGAGAGACAGCAGTCTAGAAGACTATGATTCTGAATTGTCTATTACAGTAAGGAAAAAGAGCACAACGGATTTAGAGTTCTCCCGGGGAAAAATTCCTTTTGACGAATTTGTGCGTACATGCATTATAAAACGCTACAGTGCATGCACATTGCATTTTGGTCCTCTTATTCAGTGGGAATATTTTTCAACGCTATTCATACTCTAACAATTATAATCAGGGTTTGTAAGGAAGATATGATACATCTATTTCCTCAATGCGCAAGTACATATTATCTTTTTATAATACATTGAATTAAAAAATTTGAATTAAAATTTGAATTAAAACGATCGTTATAGTTCATTGTGAGAGTATGTTTTAATTTGTAACCTATTAAAGAGTTTACAGAATAAAATAATAATCATAAAAAAACGATGAAAGGCCGTACAAATACTTTTCAGAACAAATGCGTCTACTTTCTTGCCATGTGAGAAAATGTAAAAGAAAAAAATGTTTGCATTAAGACATGATATTCAACTGACACTGCGAAGTCGTCCTCACGACAAACTCTCATTAAGCTCTACTCAAAAAGAGAATCCTTGAAACAAATTAGATTTTTTAATCATACGAACCAGGTAAAAAGCAAGCATTAAAAAAATACATTAATTAAGCAGGAAAAATAATGCATGTACAAAATATGTCTCATTAACTTTGAAATAGATTTCAACTGCAATATGTGAGGAATCGGAAGGTTTTAGCTAATTGTCAGTTTGACGATACACGGAAACAATTTTTTGCGTAGGTTAGAAACTCAACTGTTTTAATTGTGGCGCAATCAAATTAGGGATTAATATAGTAGACTAATAACACATCGGGTAATCATTTTATTTTGATGTATACACTCTTTTTTCTTAGCCTTTTTTCTTACCCTCTGGGTGACACCGGTAACATGGATGGGCTTTTTACTACTGTTTTTCTCTGGTTTAACGTGTCTCTGTAATTCTAGACAATCATTTACCTCTTGGTTTCAAAGCCAGGTGATTTGATAGCGTTCCCTTGATGCCCAATTCAGAAAAATGCCACTCAGAAGTTCAATTTCCATGCAGTAGTAAAATAAGGCTTCACTCCAAGGCCTCTGTGAACCGCTGGAGGAAAAAGAGTGAGTTCCCTGAATCCGAATTGCTGAATCCAAAAAAAAATTCGTGTTTCACGAATTTTTGACACTTTGATTGCGGCCGGTAAAACTGAAGTTTAATATTCAACTCCAATTTTAAGCCAATTGTAGTGAGCAATGTGGAAAATAGTAAATTGAACTGGATCGTGCCTTCATTTATTTTTAACTTAATAATTATGAAAATTGAGTTTAATGTCGGTCAGTAGCATAATGAAAACTCCCGCATGCAGTGACCACCGGTGGCTCATGTCGCAGTCAAAGTGCTAAGATGTTCATACGTTAACTTTCAGATTTAAGGGATTTAACAAGTGCCCAATTTATATCTTCTTCGATAAATATCTTCATGGCGCCTCAGCATGATTGATATGAAGGCTTAAATTCCTTTTTTCTCCTTAGTTGTACACGTGCGACGTATTTTAAACCATCTGTGTAAGATTATTTCAGCTTTTTGCTTAAATAAAACAGTGATATTTGGCGTAAATCCTCAGGACACACATTATAATGCATCATTATTTGAAGATGAAGCCAGCGCACACAATTATTCAAATTAACAAAGCTTTAACAGTCATGGCTCTCTTCGACAAACTTTAAACGTCAAATCATGCGCTGCATCATAAAGATGTTGAAACTGCGTTTACAATGCCTCAAATATATATATAATATTATGTGAGGCGAGAGTAAAGTTCTATTTTTCGAATAATGTACCTGTCTATGAAAAAAAACGTCCCACAACCACGCATTTTTGAAGGTAAAAAGTCAAATCTGTGAACTGATACTTCATTACCCAAGCCAAAGCTTGTATAATGTCGCCAATAATTTATCGTTCATTCATGCCTCATTACCATCCAGAGTCATTAGGTGTTCCCTTGGAAAGACAGAATCTCCGTCAGGCAGGCAGTGTTGATTTTCTTGCTCTGCAATTTGAAATGCAAAGAGGCCTGAGCTGCATCCCTCATAATGGAGGCCGAGCCGCGCTGTCCTTACTTTGATGGTTAACTTCTAAAATTCTCCCTTGGGACCTCAAAGGATTTTGCGCTTCAAAAAAGATTTTTCGCTGGAACTCACGAATACCCTAATCCTGCAGCAAATGAAGTAAACTTTCACTGATGAGGCTTCATTTCACGAGATAAAAGAACTACCGGCAGGTTGTCTAATGACTTCGGGATGAAATCTATTAGACTACATAACGGTTCAACTCTGTTTTTGGTATCTTACTCACAGTAAAATATTGCATTTAGAGCCTTCCTTATCGTTGAGTTCTGCGATTTTAGAGTATTTCCTACTTTAAAATGCTACATTTCCAGATTATTACTTACCGTAAATACAACTGCACCGTATAAATTTTCCACATAGGTAAACGATGACATGTTTCTTCTTTCAAAGCACGTACACTGTTGCTACTTTACTTTCAGATGTGTATTACGCGATATTTTTTAGATGACCGAAGTGGGATACATCAAATATTATCTAAAATAATGAAAGAAAATCCAAACTACACATATCTCGAGAATAGTGTTGAAATGTTGAAAGAGAGAATATAATTTAAGTTTTTCCATTTAATAACTGGTTTTCACCAACTAAAATTCATTGTCACGATATCTGTTTCTATTTCCTTTCCTATTTGAACTTGCCATATGCAATTAAAATGTGTTTTTTGCTCACCATTGGATTAATTGAAAAGAAAAATAACCTCCGATAGCAGAACAATAATTTTTAAAACCATTTCTAGCGTTTCAGTCATAAATTTCCTTGCTAACTTTCGAATTCACAAATTAAATTATACAGATATTCTACAGCGAACTACGTGAGCAGCAACCTCTTGTGCCAAGTATGTAGAACCACAAATTAATTAAAACCAGACAAATCACGGGCAAATTTTCAAATTTAGTATAAATTGACAAAAAAAGTGAATAGTTAGGTGAGCTGCATTTTGAAGCAGTTGGAAACGCGCGCTATATGACTGAAAAAAGGAAAGGGCCAATCTCATATCCAAGACACAGAAGCAGAGGTCTTATATTTGCAAAGCCCGTGTAGTTAGAAAGCGAAAGCAAAATTAAAAGATGTTAAAGCCTATCCTTTACAAGTCTTGTGTGCAGTTGGTGCAGCTAATTAGTTTAATTTTGAGAGTCATGAGGAAGCTTCGCGTCTGGTGTCTACTTTGTTTCAGGAGTTGGAAAGAGTCTTCCCGAGCACTGAATCTCGATTACAAACTTCTGTACGTCAACTCTTGTGAACTTCCTGAAACGAACGTAGAGTATCCTTAGATTGGGATTCGTACTACGAGGCAGCGGTGCAGAGGACTGTAGCTGAAGATACCCCAGAGAAGTTTGTAGATGTTTGTCGCGGGCCAGGCGTATTGTAATCAGGAAGTTAGAGTTATCGGCTGGACAAGTTATCCACTGCACGAGTGGGCCTCAGTGAGGCAGAGGGCTTGGAGACCAGCGCGAACATCAATGATGGAGCGTGACCGAAAATTTTGTTTTGATCGCTTCTATTGGTTCTGAAAAAAGATGCAAATTAAATTTAAATGTCAGTGGTGAGCCATTTCAATCATACTGTGACCCTTAATTTTTCTATTGTGACTATGAAACTTAATTTGAGTTATTCAAAGCCCCCAAATTTGCATCGATGTCCGTATTTGGTGAAGAAGATTTTAGGCAAGCGTAGCTCACTTAATTTTATTTTATTATGCACATGCATAGTTCTCTTCCTTCTTAATAAATTTTGCGCTGTAAAAGCTCTCGTCATTAAAATATGACGAACAACGTTTTAATTTCTTAGTGAAAAACGGCACTCGATGAAAAAACAGCATGCTGCCGTTTATTTTTGGATTCATGAAAGATTCACAGTCAATGCTATCCAAAATAGCAAAATATCTTAACGATTCCAAAGAGCGACTGCATCACTGAATGAATTCAAATGAATTTCTCTGTCATGTCTTACACTGTCTGCAGTGAAGAATTTTTCGTCTAGGAGATGCTACTACGCTGGCTACAACGAAAAGTTATAGGAATTTTTATCATCAAGAAGCGGCACGTTCATTTAAAGACACAACTTTAATCTTTTGATAAGCTGTCATTGTGGACATTCCGAGCAGCCTCAATTTCTTCCTCTTCCACAGCTGAGAGTCTCGACAGATTAGATTCAGGAACATCATTGCTCTCGTCATCTTTTTTTTTTCTGGGAGAGAAGAATGAAGTTGCAGCTTGCTCTTTTGATATGCAAATATCTTTACCTCGTCTCCGAACTCATATCGTTCGTTAGCTACTCCTGGTTGAAACAAAAACGCTCTTTTTCATTGCAATGAAGTTGTCATTGGAGGTACACACATGTTTGATGAAATAAATTTCAACTTGTTTTTTTTTCTTTGGAAATAGCGAAGCATTTCTCGTCTTTTGCTTGCTCTCGCAAGTCTCTTTCAATTTATTTGTGAGAGCTGATGAGCCCAATGAACCTAATTGGCTCATATTTATCTTCATTCTTATTACCAAGTTAAAATAAGGGTTATTGTTTTAAGAACTAGTTTCACAGTGCTGCATTACTCGGTCTAGGGTAGTCGGTCATCAGGTAAAAATAAAGGAATAAATCTTAAGACTTGAAACGACTACGAATATTTATTTAGTCAGAAAGACAAAACACCTAATTCAACGGAAGATTGTGTGTTTAAGCCCCTATCTTTATAATCTTGAGTTCTAGATTCCATAGGCGCTTTTTAGTTCAAACTATTAATTTCATGGGAACGCTAAAATATTACGCGGTCTACCCAAGTACTGAACTTTTTTGCTCGGCTGAACAAATCAAGTCATCACACATCCACACATTAATTGCAAGGGGCCTTTTTATCTTCTTCTTGCAAGAATTAGGCAAACTGAAAAATTCGAAGTGGAAATGAACACAGCACCAGGTATGAACCGAATGATTCGTGCCCGGCCCGCTCTCCAACTTTCATAACGTCAGACACCTGTCAAGTATTTGTAGGTACCAGAGTAAGCGTGGAAGAAATTGTCACAGTAATACTCTTAATTGTCAATCTTAAGGTACTGTTACTACTATGTTCGTTTTATCAAAATTCCGACAGTTTTACAGGTGATGGCCATGATGAGGCGGTCGTTCTGTAATTTGGTAGACTTTTTTGACGTTATCCCTATTTTTGACAACCATTGCTTGTTCTTCTCTTCATGCTAAATTGAGGTTGCTTTTGGATTAGGCATTGCTCAGTTTATTCTAACTATAATAATTTGCTCGATTTATTAATAAACATTTATGTAGATAAATATGTATACATTTAAATATGTATGTAAATATGTATATGTATGTAACGCGCATATTTCTACATATAATATGTTGCGCAATGGCGTAACCTTGAATCTAAATGTAATCTTGAATTTAAACGAACTAAGATCTTGCAAAGAAGGGGGTTGAAAAGACCTAACTAAATGCATTGGAGCTAAAATCATGAAAAAACTTCTTATAGATTCAATAGGTGGAGGCATAATATTATTTCAAGTTTTCAATACTCAAAATTAAATCTAATTCAAGATAAACCGCAGGTGAGACCCTCATCTGGCAAAGTTGTAATCAGAATTCAATGAGCAGATGTTTTACTGATGAAGAGACGTAATCGCCTTGATTGTGTTCAGGGGGCTTGTATCCTGCAAACCCAAAATCAAGGTATTTCAAACATTTGTGTTCCCTCAACGGTGCTCAGCTTCAGAATTTACTTTTTAGAACAAATTAGAGAAAATAGAATTGAAATTATCCATTCGGACAGTCCTGTTGTGGCATTCATTAAATTCCACAGTACCATGAATGTACTACATTTCAAAACGAAAGCATGGAAACACCTGATAGTTATCTTACTTCTAGTAATGAAGAAGCAGCGATTAATGGACAAAGCTTGCAGCAGAGGAGTTGTTAGTGAGATTTGCGAGCGACGATTCCGCAAATGTTAGAGCCGGCAGGAACGGGAAAAAGTCTGTGCCACACTTGGGCGTCGACATATCTCTTCCAGCAAGCCACCTTTACCGGTTTCCCCCCACACAAAGAATCCCCTGGAAAATGTTGTAGTGCAATTGCCGTGTCCTGTGTTGCTCACTGGTGACATGGCACGGCCGTAAAGCAGTCACTGAGGATGCGGACCTTCTCATTACAGACTCATAAGGCAGCACAACTGTCTCATTGTGCTGTTATTTTCTCCATAACACGTAGTCCAACACGTCAACAAGTTCATGTTCTGAAAGACTATCATGCCTTAGAGCAAGAATCTAGAACTCGTCATAAAGGCCCTCATCGCTGAGATTTGTCGGATGTGCAAACATTTAGTTTCCGTTTAGCGTACTGCCATGCCAAAATAGATAATGGTAGAAAGAAAAATAATGGTTATGTAATTAGTTGTGTTTTAATGTACTGTTTATTGAAGTTTTTTCCTTTGCAGGAGCAGTATTTGTTTAAATTACAGTTTCACTGATATTTTTTATGTACGTTTACCGAATCACGACTTTCCACGACATCCTTATCAAAGCCGATGCCTTCTACTTTTCCATCTTATATACTACGTTGATAATTGGACAGTTTCAACGAGAGTTTCTACGTGCCCTTTTAAATTTACAAAAATCGTCATTCAAAGTAAAAATCGAAAATTGCTTGCAATTCATTTATTCGTCTGATTTTCTTCTTTTGAGAAGCATGCGTTTCCCCCAATTTGATTATTTCTGCCCCAGTAAGAGATGGCGCTCTTTGTATTAAATTATGAAATGAACGTTCTGTCTAGAGGATCTCTACCCATGAAGTTTTCTCACTAAATTAGCACAGTGAACACAAACAGTGAACCGAAAAAGAGCTTGCGATATGACAATCAAACCATGACACTCTGCAGCAATGTCCTCCCGCATCGAAGAACGAACATCGACACAAGTCATATAGTAGACCCTCAGTTTTGTTCATCGATGAATGCAGAGGCGTTTAAATTGGATAACATAAGTAACCAATAATAAACATGGACTGAAGACGAATTCTGAAAAATGGACTGTAAGTGATTTCATCAGTCATAAAAGGCTACAAAAAAAGTTATCGGGCTGTGATCTACCTCCGCTAGTACTTGTTTTTAAGGCTCACTTTTGCGTTCTTTGTTGACTATTTCATTCATTGATGAATGGCGATTTTGAATTTCACGTTTGCCATGTCAGAATTGACGTATTGTTACAGTCATTCAAAAGCGCATGTCGATGCCGTTGGTCAATATCAATACAAAACGCATTTCGTTCGTTTTTTTAGACATAAATCTTTTCAACACCAAAAAGTATTTCTCTCTCGAGCGCCAGGGACATTACCGAAACGAATCTTCATAAATTTGCGTCCAACCAAGATACGCATCGCATAATGTACGCGTAAAACTCACGTCGACTCTTTGGTATTTTATTGATCATTGCCCGCGTAACAGTCCTTGAGGAAAACAGGCGTTAATTGGGCAAGCAATAAAAGCTTTGAGCCGCTTGTTGAGAGCGCTCGAGCGTGTTCGGATGGCCGCCCTATCATCACAACAAGACCATGGCTCCTAACGATGGAATTTTATGCAGTGCACCGTGCGATTGACGGTCTACGGTTGATCTCTTTTTCAAATTAGGGAGACTGAAGAACATTGATGCTCTGATTTAAAAAAATACATCCATTGTGGTTCCGTGTTGCACTGAGTCCCTATCAAAAAAAAACTCGTATAAAAGACAAAAAACTCATTCACGAAGAAATTTTTTGTCTTGAGTGGGATGGTTCGCGGTTTTGTAATAAAACTCATAGAATGATAAAAACTACTAAAAATACCATTTAATGGGAACAGGTTTTTGTGTCCCTATTTTCATACCTACAAAGTTTCTTTTAATTTCTTTTCAAAATTTGAGCTCTTTCATCCTACCGAAAAGAGTGAATCAAATACCAACTCTAACCAAAATCAATAAATTAGATATTTTACCATGAGAATACAGTGTGTAAAAAGCAAAAATCGGACCAAAAAGTACACCTTTCAAATAGAAAGTTCGTTATTGATGAGTCTGTGGTGATCCCAGCGGCAAGCCGCGGACCTCCACAAGACCTGAGAAAAGCTGCCTCCAGACTACAAACGCATCCGTTCCNAAAAAAAAAAAAAAAAAAAAACATTTTGTTTCCAATAAAGTATAACATGAAATGTTGATACATTGGTTTTTAAAACACCTTAACATTAACACCCTTAACTGATAAAAACACATTGGTATCGTAATACCCGTGTAAAATGTTGAATCAAAAATTGATTGACAAAAAAGCACAAAAAAAATAAGTTCTTTCCTTGCCTAATCTGATTTTGACAGTGCATTTAAATATAAGTTACTAACAGAACACAATCCTCGTACCGCTTCGTTGGAAAGAGCCTAAAATTTGAAATAAGAGAAAAAATCGCGTTCAAATACCTTAACATAGAGACCCTTAATTGCTATTCACACATGATTATCGTAAAACCCGTGTTAAGTGTTGATACAAATGATTTAGATCCTTAATTGCTATTCATACAAGGTTATCGTAATACCATGATAATAGTCGAAACATGATTTGGAGAAAGCACGAAAAAAATGCATTCCTCTTTGTCGCGGTAGTTGGATTTTGGTAATGCATTTAAAATACAAGTGATTAAGAAAAGCATAATTCATGTGACGCATTGCTGAAAACCCTTTCGTTAGCGCGTACTCGTATTGAATTATGAGCATAATTAAGAACATAGGAACTAGTGATACGAGTGTGAGGGATTGATGTTAGAAGTAAAATGGGCAGATGTGATTTATTTTGCGTCTAGAACTGTGAGGTAGGCAGTCGGGATTTGGGACAATTTTTCACACGGACGCATCATCTAGTATGACAAGTGGTGAGCTCGGAAAGAACAAAATATTCACTATAACAGAACAAAAAATTGTGATGATATTCCTTACCTACGCTTATAGTGCTGGCGTAAAGAGTTCATCGGAGTCAAAGACAAGAAAAGGATTGTTGTACAATGCTAGCCGTGACATTTTCAAGAAAAAAGAAAAAGAAAAAACAGTTTATTTCCAATAGAGATGGTACAAAATTACCATCATTGGTTTTTAAAACATCTTGAAGTTAACACACTTAAATGATACACCCACACGAGTATTGGAATACCCATGTCACTAGTCGAAAATTGATTGAGGGCATGTACTCCTAATCTTGCTTAAACTACATTTGATGATACATGTAATGATAATTATAAGAGATAACACGACTTCATGACTTTTGACAGTTTACACATACATGACATAAAACTTCGCAATTCTTGACGCCAGGAAATACTAAATGAATCGCTTGTTTCGGCCGATGTTCAAAAATGTTATTTCAAGGAAAACGTGAAAAAAATGTATATAAGCATGTGGAACACGAGGATTACAAGCTTTGTATTTCTAATTAAATCATTTTACCGTAACGATCATTAGTTGATAAGCATTTAATTTCAATATAAATGGATGATCACACAAAAAATCTATAGTTTTTACGGGAATGCTTAACAATAACAAAGAGATGACGAGTTCGGTAATGTAACAAATTGAGAGTGAAACAGAAAGAGACCATTATTTCTAGCTAAAAATGCCAGTTGTATGTTTAGTGCATATACATGTGCATATATATGTAAATATGTACACATATACGTGCACCTACATACCTACGCACATACATACACCTAACACGTAAAC
>JACJUY010006823.1:0-28174 GCA_014220935.1 Platorchestia sp. MABIK
GCTTAAGATCATATGTATCAGGCTTGATTGGAAATAAAGCATCCTTAGATGCCGATGTTTGTTTGTTTGTTGTTCATGCGGATGAACTCGATCAGCCCTAAATGTTTATGTCTCACAAGTGTTTCAATATGCGATAGTGAGGAGAGAGGAGGGGAGGAAATAGATCTCTGAAGTCCTAGTTCAAAACAGTCTGTAACAATAAGCGAATTCCGAAAAGATGCACAATGGGTTTTAGTCACCTGTAAATATTTTTCCCGTTTTCCCATATTATCTGAAGTCTTACGAGTTTGAAGACAGAGAACTCGTTAAAGGCTAATGGGAACGAGAATTCGATTAGCCCAAATTTATTGAGTAGTTTTATTACCTCCCTCTTCGTTAACAGCAAGTATACCAAAATGGAACAAAGGCGGAACATCATGGGAAATAGAACATTTCTTAACAGAAGTTCACAAATAATTTAATTTTTCTTCGAATAAAAAGTAACATTAATATTTTAGCAAACGAGTTCTGCATCGAACGGAACTAAATTCACGACGATCCTCCCCTTTTCTAACGAGTAGAAAATGCGAAGACGTCCTTGAAAAATAAGTTTTCTGTGAATACCTCGTTTTCAACAACGAAAACTGAAACATGTACTTGAGCAAAAAAGTTATTAGTCCCGAAATACACGTGCACCAAATTTCAGAACGATCTCTGCCATTGAGTATAATTTTCCCAGGTAAGCCCACCTCTACAAAGAGACACTTAGCTGCGAAGTTTTGTGCAGATACGCAGTTACTCACAAGTATTCCATCCAAACATTGTAATTGGTTCAATCATCGGTTTCGTACTTCTTTGAAGTCATAGTCCATGGCTCTCAGTGAATTAGGCGACTGAAATTTTTTGGAACTTTTCCAATAATGATCGACAGAACGCCATCGAATGATAGTAAATGCCTTACTACTACGCTGGAACAGAGCACATTCACTGACATGCTGCCTAGCAAAAATATTGATGGCTAAGTATTTTCCTAAAAATTTGATTGTAAATCCGACAAAAGATTATGATAAATTATAACGCAGAAGAAATGACTAGCTAGACAGTTCATCTCATTTCCATCGCATCTAGCTAATCACCTGTTCCCATTAGACCCAAAACACTCTAGCGACCACAAACAACCGCTATTGCCTCCGAATTGCTACCGCAGTCGCGTATAGTGCTCTTAATCCAGTAAGTGAACCATTACGCTACCAGCAGACCACAACTCTTTTAACTATAGCTCCTTTCCTACCAAGAGTCACCAAGCTAGGCTGCAAGTGCCAGTCGTGCCTCACACTCGCCATACTTGAAGGGCCGCAAGGATAAGGAGAACAAACTCTGCACCAGACACCGTTTACTTCGTGATAAAGAGTCGCAACTCAAGTACAGAATTTCTCATGAGTGTTAGCAAATTAGACTACGAGGTAAAAATAGACAAGTTTCACTCAAAAATAACTGAGAGGCCATTTTTGAACACCCAAATTCGAGTTTCTTTAACTTGAACTACGTATTTCAGGAAAACAAGCAGGACAAGCTAGTAAGGAACTAATATAAACTGAACTTTCGTTTTTTACAAGAAAAAAGGTTACAAAATGTAGTAGTACTCGTTGAATTCAAAACGAACACAATCCTTTTCATCTTACTTTGTTGCTGTGCCGCTTTGACGACAAGGCCACGCATTCTAATCTCATCTAATGAAAAATTACTATTAAACAAAACATTAACTCGAACCCTATAGCGGCCCTTCAAGTATTGGCAGCTTTTCAGGCACAGTACAAGCCTAGAAAGTGAGTGGACTCAACTCTCTCATTTGATACTGTTCGAGCGTAGCCGTAAGAGGTTTAACGCAGGAACATGGGGATATCTCTCCCCCGGTATTTTTACACGAATACACGAAGCAAAAAGTTCAACTTTCAGAAACTCAAATGAAAAAACTCTCCCTGAAAGAAAACGGACACTGACGTACAAAAATATTCCCACATGCATAACTTCTCTAATAACATCAACCTTAATCTTCATCTCGGCTGAGTTCCACATGATAAACTCCAAAATATTAGAACCACTAACATTCAACTGGCATCACAAATACTACTCTTAATACTAATAGTAAGACCCTTAGTCTTGTAGGCAGTTAGGAGACAGCTTTGGTAGCATAGAAAATCACTAAGGCACTCAACGAAGGCACGAGACGGAAAAAATAAAGGCCATCAGTACGTCTCTGAGAGTGAGCTAAGCATCCAACGCAATCTAGCCAACGATTTTTTCGTTTTAGCTTCTCTGAGTAACACTCACCTAGATTCAAAAAAATATTAATTTGTTTTTGTTCAAGCTCTCAAAAGGACCATTTTTGAGCGTTTTTGCGCGTGTTTCTAACAGAGAAACTTTAGAATTGAGATAATAAATCAAAAGCCCGCTTGAAAATTTATATGCTACAGCCAGCAGCTGTGAACTGTTCTTTGCCAAAGCGTTGTCGGGCAACTTAAAAACGAAATAGAAAATTCAACAAACTAACTGCGCAGCCAGGTGCAGCAGCTGGAGCACAAAGCGATCCAACGAAAAACGCAACTAATTCAAAACGCTACGCACGGAATGTAAGCACAAAGAAATGCTACCGTCAACAGAATGCCAGAGTTGAGAAACATAAATAACCAAAACAGGAACTCGCACCCATAGATGGAGATTGGAGATCGAGAAACGTTGCGGTAACAATTACCAACGTACTTTATACCAAAGTACGTTAGAGAGCGCGATGAGAAGCTACTTTTGAACTTTGCATCATGCACGCACACAATATATTGAGAGACAGTTTGAAATACAACACGAACCCTGGATATGTTGTAATTACTCAGAAGTGGTTTCATCACGAAATGCATCAATAACACCTAATCGATTCTCAAAACTTGGTACACAAATAACAGTTTATGTAAACCGCGAATAACTGCTTTGAGCTTCCCTAGATGATGAACATCCCCTAGAAATTGTTTCTCGCGCTTTGGTCACCAAAGAAAACTTCCCCCACTGTAACGCATTTGCAAACTCCAACTCGAAAGAACAACTTAAAGTCCAATGTACTCAAATTTGTTGATCAAGCAACAATAACCGCTTCTACGTTGCATACACCACATGAACCACGCAATTGAAAGCTACAACAAACCTTTTTATCGAAAAAGAGAGAAACATAAGAAGCGTCACGGGTTTAACCACGTGAACATGCGATGGAAACTGAAGGTGAACTACAACAAAAACAAGAATGGGCGAGAATTGGTCGTAGCCCGTTAAGTGCGAGGTGGTTGCCTACTTGTCTACGGTGCAGATGGGGTTGTTGTAGACGAGCTCCATCTTGACGCGAGGTCCCACCAGTTCTCTGATGTTGTTGCTGCCGAACATGATCATGGCCGGCCTGTGGAGCACATCAAATGGTATCATTAGCGTTATTGCCAGTAGTGATAATTGAGTACATAGAGGACCTAAGTTCCTACGTACCAACAAAGGCGACTTTAGTTAACGCGGTTATGACGCGCATCTCTTGTCCATCCAATAAATATGAATTATTTACACACTACACTATTTACACGAATAACATTACCTTAAAAATTGATCAATATGTTCTTCTCCACACCAAATATTTTCAATGAAAACTCGGTACTTTTTTCTGTTTTCATTAAAAAAACTCCATTCTCATCCCGAACAGCCAATCCAAACCTTGCAGATACCCTCGCATAAAAATGTGCTGTTTCATTATACATTAACCGATCGGAATGTAATTCTAATGCAACACAAAATTTCCTACAAATCTCTAGTGTGACATTAACTCTAACAAGTAATTTTATCAAGTGTTGATGAGGTTAAATTATGAGTTAGTTTAAGCCTCCCTATCCCCAACAAAGTTGTTCTAAAGAGAGGAAGGATGTAAGCACCATTTAGTACGAACAATTGAGAGAAAAGAACGAGGAAGCTATGCACAAAATCTCCTGCGCATAAAAACAGCATATTAGGAAGGAAGTTTATAGAAAAAGATAAAAGTTGAAAAAGAAAATAATAGGGGATGAAAAACAAAAACAAAACAGCAGTGAACCCAAAAAAAGATACTTTGTAACAAGGCAGGATATGTTTTTTATTTTCACAGAAGGAAACACACCTTACTTTCACCTTGGGATTCCCCTTTTTACTCCTGTGAGCGCTAATTCCCATAAATAAAAGTTTTATACGTTGAGAAGTATCAAGCATCTATTTTGTGCCACTTCACCCCCGAGTGAATGTTTTTTTACCGTCTAGAGAGATAGAGACTGAACACAAAGTGGTGAGGTTAATCTAACTCTTTACTTCTGCTCGGCGGACAGCACCCTAGCCACTGCCAAGTTTTCATTCAACTTGTCATAAAACTAACTAGTGTTTCCAAGCTAACACATAACCTTCGTACCTCTGCCAACTAACTTTCGTTGCGAATATATTTTACGAAAATTCACCGAGACTTGAGACTTTCACTCCCAACTGAGGTAGCTTGAACATGAACTCACATATTTGTTAGCTGATTGCTGTAGAGCTGTGGACCTCAAAGAAATGAGAAGTTAACCCACAATACAATAAGTTGACAGTGACTTGCTAAGTTATTCTGACAAGACCAGGCTGAAGCGATTGACACGCTGCACCCTGACATGCACACCAACATAGAGCAGCTACACAGTGTGAGGACAAGTCAATACGCAAAAACTTCGGGGTAGGGCCCTCACCTCTCTAGAGACAACCCCCACCCCAGCACCGACACGTTTGGAGGCAGCCCCATGGGCCGAAGCATCTCAGGCCTGAACAGCCCGCTGTTGCCGACCTCCACCCACTTGCCCAGGCCGTCGTGGAAGCTGGAAACATCAGACAGACACTTCACTCCAGCACCATGCTACTGTCTCAATGAGTGAGTCATGAGACAATAAACTTACTCAGTGGAGCAGTTTTTATAGTAGACCTCAACTCATTGAAGTGCATTAATACAATTACAGAAATTAGGTCAGAGCAAATAAAACGACTAGCCGTCACGGAAGTTGTGGACACCAGAACTACACTGGATATTATTATCATCCTAGTGTCTTTACTGAGCGCGTAATGAGAAAATAAGCGTACTTAGTGGGGTACTTTTATTATATTATGTACACCTTAATTCAATAAAGTACAGATTGATACCAAAGTAGAGAAATTCGTTCGAAGAATATCGAGAGACCATCATCACTGTAGCAATAGAAACTAAATGGGTCAGGCAAAAAAATTTCAGGAAAATATATTACTCCTTGAACACATTTTAAAAAAAGCCTTATATACCTCATAAATTTAACAACTTCACGTCAATTCTCCTAACATACAAATACTTAACTTCATTCGCAATAATTAATATTTTACCTGTATATTTCCATGGAGGGCTCGGTGTAGGGATTGTAGGTAGCTTTGAACCTCAAATTTTTTATGCCTATTTTTTCGAAGAAAGCCTGCTCAAAACAAAGAAAAGCGCCACGTTAGTAGGTTTAGTAACAAATTGAAATCATGATGCACAACAGCACTACGGCGCTAACACCGTTGTGAACTAAAAACTCTTATTACTACGGTGGTGAGAGATCGTCTTGTTTCATTTGCGTATCTTCATAAGAGTAAGATTCCAAAACATAACACAGGAGAGAGATAAAACCGAATGATGAAACAGATTAGATTATTTTTTAGTTTAAGCCTCCCTATCCGCCACAAAGGCAATCCAAAGAGAGAAAGGAGGGAGGCACCATTTAGTATGGAGTTAAGGAAACGCAGAATCTATGCAGAAAGGGCATGAAAACAGTAAGTTGAGAAATAAATTCATGTAACAAGAGTTAAAGTTGAAGAAGAGAGTAGAAGGTGCTGAAAAACAGGACAGCAGTGAACTGAAAAAAGATGGTCCATAACAAAACAAAAAAACCTATTCTATTTCAACAAGAAGAAGGCTTAGTAGTAGTAGTAGTAGTAACATGGGTTTGCTAGCGCTTCAGTTATTCAAACTATATCGCACCGAAGGTCACATAATTTAATCAGTATCAGGCTTTTCCGACTTACCACGTAAGATGGACACCAACACTATTTGAACATCGAAAATTATATGATCATGATTATAATTACAACCCGAGATTATAACAGTCTCGCCATTGAAATTTTGTACATAGTTCGGTACATTCGAACACACTGGGCAGCCAAACCCCGTAGGGGGTTTCAGCTGCCCACCCATTATGGCCGGACGCCTTACCCACGCTGAAACCTCCGAGGTACCAACGCAGCGCGTCCGGCCATATTGCAGTGTCATCTACAACCTTCCAAGACGGTATCACGCCCGGCTATAGAGCGTTACTGCGCGGCTTCCTGTTAAAACATCCTTCACGCAGCCACGAAGATTTGGAAAATTGAGTTAAATAACACAAACATTGCAGGACTCACCAAGAACTGTCCGATTAGAAAAGAATTCAAATTTATAAATCTTTTCGAAGTTCTCAGTGTACAAAGGCACTATAATTTGTTCACGAGAGACGAGTCGAAGAAGGCTTACCTAACTTTAGCTCAGGACCTCACATAATCCCCCTGGGAGTGTCAATTCCCATTGATCCAATAGTTGTATCCCCCTGAGAGGCCCCCTTGAGATCTTGTATATACCGTGTTCTGATCCTCGTCAAAAATACTGGCGTCAACAAAAACAGAACAGCTCATCTTCATCAGAACACCAGCTAGTGGTTAATTAAATTCAAATTGTATAGCAAATTATCGAACAGATGAATTTGCTTTTTATAAAAAATTTCCAAGAAGGGCTCCACCGCACCCCTTGAGGGCTTCACCGCCCCCCAGGTAGCGGTAGCGCCCACTTTGGGAATCACTGGATTTGGTGTTAGTATAAGCCTCCCTAACAGCTAAAAAAAAGCATTCCGAAGAGAGGAGGGAGAAAGGCACCATTTAGTATGGAGGTAAGGGAATGCAGAATCTATGCTAAAAAGGCATAGAAACAGTGAGTTGAGAAAAAAGTTTTTAAAACAACATTAAAGTTGAAGAAGTAATTTCAAGAAAGTAGTAGGTGCTGAAAACAGGACAGCAGTAATTAAAAAAAAGTGGTCCTTAATTAAACGTAACATATATAAAAAAATTTATTTTAACAAAAAGAAAGCCTACTTAACTCTCAGCTCAGACCCTCAAACATTAACTCCCAAAAATAAAACAGAAGTATCCCCCTGAGGAGTGTATATTTTCCAGAAATGCACCATATAATGATCAACGTAAGATACAAGAGTACGTGGCCGTCAAAAATGACGGTATTCAATATTTTCCTTATTTATATAAATCCTCCAGATGCGGATGACAAACAAACATATCCATCATAACTAGCAGGACCCATGGAAATTCCACGTACAATGTCACCAATAAGCTAGGTGGACCCACGAAAAAATTCGGTCAACATTACCTAACAAATTTTAACACAACATATTCTATCCTAACCTATCTTGTCTTGACCTATGCTAACCGAACCTATCATGATAATATGTCAAACATAAAAAACGTGGACCTGTGAAAAAAATTCCGTTAACATAACCTAACCTATGCTAACCTAACATATCTTAACCTATCCTATCCTAACTTAACCAATGTCATCGTTAGGCAAGGTGGACTCGTCAGAAAATTCTGTCAACATTACCCAACAAATTCTAACATAACATATTCTAACCAAACCCATCCTAACCTGACATATCCTACTGTCCTAACCAAAGCTATCCTCATAATATGACAAACATAAAAAAACATAGACCCGTGAAAAAAATTCATCAACATTACCTAACCTAAACTATCCTTACTTATCCTAACCTAACCTAATTTAACCTATAATAACCTATCCTATCCTGAAAAATTTGAATTGTCAAAATCAATGGGTTAAGCAATGTCATCGTTTAACTAGGTGGACCCGTAAAAAATTACGTCAACATTACCTAACAAATTCTGACATAACATATTTTACCCTAACCTATCCTAACCGAACATATCCTACTACCTTATCCTAACCAAAGCTATCCGAATAATTTGTCAAACAGAAAAAAATCAAGGACCCGTGAAAAAATTTCATCATTACACTATGATGTTAACCTGAAACTATGTTGACTTGATAAAATTTCAAACCTATAAAATATCAACTCATCAAGCATGTAAAGGCGATCTTTTTATGTTACACTCAAAAATTCGGTATCCATGATATCGCAAACTCGAATAAGAGTGTTAAACGAGAACTTAGTTTTGAAAGTATCAACATATAGATAAAAGATCAATAAAAAATGAAAAAATTAATAAAATATTTACAAAAAATAGCACAAAAAATGAAAAATAATAAAAAATAAAACAAATAAATAAAAAATTAAATTTTATAATAATTAAGTAAAAAAAGTTCTAAATTATGAAACTTAAAAAAATTAAAAAACAAAAAATGAAAAAGATAAAAAAATAAAAACATCACAATTAAAAATACAAAAAATATTTCCAGAAAAAAATTATACCAGAAAAAATACAAAATTAAAAAATAAAATAAAAACAAAGAAAATAATAAAAACAATAAATATCCTAACCTAATTGATACCGCAAACTCGGATGAGAGCGTTACACACGAACTTAGTTTTAAGCGTATTAATACTCGTATTTAAAATAGTACCCGGGATTAAAATATTCTTGTACTTGTGCACTGGTGGAACTCGTATCACAGATACGATGATTAAATATCTATCAAATTAAATCTAAGAAGTTGTTTCGTAAGAAGCAGACACCAAACAAATAAATACACACCAAGGGTATCATTAGGTGAATAAGATTGTCGCATCAAAGACCTGCAAAAGTTTTTGTGCCACAACTAAGATAAAAATCTTCCTTTATTCTGCCGGGGTTTCACATCTCATTCAAAAAAACCTCGCATTTTTTGTGAGACTGTCATTAAAATTATTTAAAATGATTAAGATCATCGTTCACACCATACATGGCAGCCACTTGTGAATCCGAAAAGTTGTAAAAATTAATTTGCTTCTCTCCGGAAGTAAACAAAGTAACAATGGAAGAAAATAACAATCATTGCAGTTTTCAGTCATACAATTGTATTCTGCAAACTAAATAGGTGAATAAGAGATGATACATTGAAATTTATCTTTCATACAGCACAACGTTACTGGAATAAAATTTCTAGTCCTAATTTTTACATTCAGGTCACATACACAACATATGTATAAGTGCAATACAAAGATCAAGTCAAACACATACGACACCTTCCACACCCCGGATACATTACACTAACCAATTATGCCAGCACATACTACACCAACCATGCTAGGTCAAAAGTCAACTGCTCATTTAAAAAAATCAACACAATAGTCTTGTTTGGTATAGAACGAACAGTTTCGTCATCGCCTGCCGTTCAGCATAGGTCATCATTACAGTGACACCGAGCTAATACTGTCCAGTTAATCAACACTTTTACCCACAAGATCAGACATTGGAAACAGTCTCAGAGTCTAAGATAAAGTAGGACACTAGGAAGAAGGAACGGAATCGGAATAACCAAAGCCTAAGTTGCACGGTATTCCTGCATTCGAAAGAGAAAAACAAAGACAAGGCATTGTACTTAAACTCACAGCACATTTTATAATTATTGCATAATGAAAAAGTTGAAATTAGAATAACCCAAAATAGCGGAAGGCACGATGACGAAATCACGCTAAACTTAGTGTTCATTATTAGAACACGTCAACCTGCCTAGCAAAGAGCTGCCTAATACAAAACCCAAAATTGCACACCAAAATAACCAATGTCCTCAAACACGGCCATAAGAAGAGCCAAAAAACGATAAATTTGGCAGCTGGGACAAGAAAGTAACAAGCGACCCAGAGTAACGTTAACATGAATATCAGAGAGTACGGAACGGAACGTACAGTGAACATGCCGATGAGATGCTTCACGCTGAGGTCGTAGTCTGCCACCACGCCCTCGATCTGATGAAACTCGGCCAAGTGCGTCGCGTCCAGCGTCTCGTTGCGAAACACGCGGTCAATGCTGAAGTATTTCGCGGGTCTGAAGCCGTCCTGTGGCAAGACATTATATTTAACGCTATTACACTACGTCAATCAAACGCGTGTCGAAATATTGGTCATTATTGGTTTTATATTAGTTTACGACTCTAGCCCCAACACAGGCGATCTAAAAAAAAGTGACGGGAAGGGACCTTTTACTATGGACTGTAGAAAACTAGGAATCTGTGCACAAGGTGTGTTTTCACATAGGATACCATGCTCTTTGAAATAGCCGTTTAATAAGGAAGAGGAAGAAAAATAAAGAAGGGATAGCAGAGAAGTTATGAAAAGCAAAGTGAGCACGAAAGATAAGTCTCGAAAGCATCTCAACAACTGAGATATGCCAACAGTATCCTTATGGGGGCACCAGTCCCCATAGCATAGGATGAACAACCCTGACTAACCTAAACCTATTGCCTATTCTTCCGTGGCCCATGAGGGTTCATTATTTCAGAGCCCGACAGCCAAGACCTTCTACAGAACACATTCACATGTGCGTAGAGGACCTCACGGAACATTCGTGAAGCAGATCATCAGCCTAGTTTGTGCTTGCTAGGTTAGTTCAGGCAAATGACGACCTACGTACATCTCCCAACAAGATGACTCTTTTGAAGGGACTCACAAAAGTAACGGAGAAATTACATGCTCCAATGAACTACTCAATATATGCGTTCACTACACGCACGGTTATTGATTGCAGGTGGCTTTTATGCCAGCAAAAGGTAAAAAAGGTAAAAAAAAAAATCTGCAAAATTTCATTTCAACAACAAATACAAATAGAAAAAACCCAAATTTTCTTGAGCTGATCCAACGCATAGGTATAAAATTACACTAATTCTTAATTTTTAAATTCATCAGATCAGATTTTAATAAACCTAGATCTACAAAAACAACAGATAGCCAAACTAAACAATACACATGTACAGTAGTTCATTCAACATTTTCTAATGCTTCATAAATATGTATCAGATGACGCCCGATGAAAACAAAGCAATTTGAAATACCTTCCCACAACGAGACAGAACTCGCTGAAGAAAACGTCTCTGATGGCAAAACTGCACGTACAATAATAACAATCAGCAGCATTCGTGGAAATTCCACATACAGGGTGGCCCAGAAGTAACTGACCCTTTTAATTTGCCAATAAAAAGAAAACTATGAACACTAGGAAGTTGAAACTTGTTTTATTGGAAAGAATAACAATTTTATAGTTTATTAACACTATTTTGAATATAATATCCTTTAAATGACAGCCACGGTTGTTTTGAAAAATTAGGACTCTTTTCCTTGTTGCTTCTATAACGCTCCTTAGTGTATCTGGCGAGAGTTGAGCTATTTCAGAAGAAATGTTGTTTTTAAGTTCTTGTAAATTTGTTGGATTTGTTCCATAAACTCGTGACTTGAGGTAGGCCCACAAGAAGAAGTCGCATGGGGTCAAATCAGGAGAACGAGGGGGCCACTGGATGCTTCCAAATCGTGAAATTAAATGATTTGGAAAGCAATCTCTTAACAATGTTATTCTCTTCTTGTGTAATTGTGTTTTTAGAAGGACTGATCCTTGTTTGAAAATGGTTTCTGTAGTCACGTTGCACTTCTGTTATTGACGTCCGTCTTAATGTAGGATTGTAGAATTCTGATTCTTTCTCCTTTGCTGTAGCGAACCATTATGAAAATTTGAGGTTATGAAATGAAGCAAAATTTCTTCAGTTTATATGCTAGCCGAGTGTGTAGGATACCATTTAATAAACTATAAAAATGTTATTCTTACAAATAAAACAAGTTTCAACTTTCTAGCGTTCATAGTTTTCGTTTTATTATCAAATTAAAAGGGTCAGTTACTTCTAGGCCACCCTGTACAATGTCAGCTAGGTGGACTCGTGAAAAAACTTCATCAACATTACCTAACCTATGTTATCTCAACCTCTCCTGTCCTAACCGAACCTATCCTGATAAAATGTCAAACATATCAATGCATGTAAAAGCTATCTTTCAATGTTACACTGAGGAATTCGATATCCATGATACTGCTAACTCGGACGAAATCATAACAGACGGACTAACTCTTACTTAGTAACTAAGGAAGGAACAAGCAGATTATATACACAACTGTACACCGCCCTCCAAAATTACGAGATTCGAGATTTTCTTTATATATATCCTCCAGATGTGGATGACAAACAAATATATCCATCCTGATAGTTCCCACGATTAAATTCTTGTACTTGTGCATTGGTGAAATTCGTATCACAGAGACGGTCATTAAGCATTCTTCAAATCAAATAAGCCGTTTCTTAAGAAGCGGACACCAAACAAACAAGAGCTGCTGACTCCACACGCCAGACCCAGAACTGACCTGGGCAAGCTTGTGCAACATGCGGGCACTGACGGCGGTTGTGTGGGTGCGCAAGAGGTTCTTGTGGGCCTCCTCTTCGCTCCAGGGATACCTGTAGCCTGACGACCCGTACCCGCCCTCGCTGTGCACCTGCCTCACCTGCACACCGGCCACACGCAATGTGCTCAATGTCGGCTACGTGGAAATTGAGGCACACGCAATGTGCTCAATGTTGGCTACGTGGAAATTTAGGCACACGCAATGTGCTCAATGTCGGCTACGTGGAAATTAAGGCACACGCAATGTGCTCAATGTCGGCTACGTGGAAATTAAGGCACACGCAATGTGTTCAATGTTGGCTACATGGAAATTAAGGCACACGCAATGTGTCAATGTTGGCTACATGGAAATTAGGGCACACGCAATGTGTCAATGTTGGCTACATGGAAATTAGGGCACACGCAGTCAATGTCAGGAATATGGAACTCAAGGCACATATTATATTGGTTGAAGACTAAAGCCACAAAAAAGACGATCTTGAAAGAGGAAAGAGAAGGGACTTTTTGGTATTGACTGTAGAAAACCGGGGATCTTTGCACAAATTGAACATCTATGCAAAGAAATAATTAATTAGAGAACAGAGAAAGAAAGACTCAAATTAGATGGTGAAGAGAGCATGAAAACAGAAAGAAGCACACACACAAGATAACCTGCGCATAGAAACAGCAAGTTAGAAACAAAAAGAGGAAGAAAGGACAAGAGATGGCAATGAATGCATGAAAACTGAAAGATGCAAAATGAGTACTAATGATAGAAGTTTTGAAGGCTCATCTACAGCTGAGAGAACCCACTAGTACCCTCTTGGTAGCGGCTGTTCCTATAATATAGGATAGACAAACCCAACTAACTTTGATTGATTATGGGCTACCTTGAGAAGAATGATAGAGTGAGAAACGACACCAAATTTAAGAACTCCATTGGCGCCAAATATGAAATCATAATCGTTATAACTGAAGGGATGGCAGCATCACCCGGACTGAAATTTAAATCCTAACAAAATCACAACATTAGTACACCAAAGGCTATAAGAAAGGTACTTAAGGTGCTGTAGTATGCGGATGTCCAGCCTACATACCGCAAATACTCAGTCAGCAATACACAGGACAGAAACGAGCACATTGACGCTGTAACAAGCAAGAATAAACATTTGCTGGACTAGTCAACAATTCCAAGAAATGCTAGTTTGAACACCAAATGAGAATAAGTTGACTCTGAAACGCGTGCATTAGGAGCAGAGCGTGTGGTTTACCAACCAAAGCAACACATAAAAAAAAAAAAACGGAAATGCGTAATTATTAAATTATTCTAGTAAAAAACTTTAAAAAAAAACTCAGCACTCACCAAAATAATTTTATCAATGAAGCAAAAGCTGAATTTTTCACTCTTTCTAGAAACACATCTCGTATTCAGCACACTGTTTTTGAGCATATTTATAGCTATCATCATTTAGGTAGAAAAGATATCCTTCATAGACAACAAAAACACTCAATGCAATCACCAACACCTGCTCACCCTACGCATGTAGTCTTTGGGTACGCTGAGCGCCCTGCCAGGCGTCTTAACGTAGAAAGTGTCATGGGCGTCCCTAGCGGGGTGCTGCTGGGGCTGGAAGAGAGCATCAAAGTTCCAGAAGGCAGACTCTACAAAACTGTTGGTGGGCATCTCACTGAAGCCCATCTCCAGGAATATCTGGCGGAACTCGGAGCGCAGCTGCATCAGCGGATGCAGGTGACCAGGTCTTGTTTCTTGTTTTCCCTGCACCAATCAACAAAATGTAGGTAAAGATCGTATTCTCATCAATGATGAGCAATTTATAAAATGCATTTTACTTCCAAAAATTTGCAAAAATCTTTTTGAAAAGGGTGTGTGTTCATGTATTATGAACTATGGATAAAAATGTTACACAAGTTACCAAAAAATCCACAATTTTTTTAGCAAAACATGCATTTTCTCGAATAGTAAAAATTCTAACGTGTGATCACGGCCCATCATCACTACCATTAATTGAAAACTATGGCTTGATTTACAGTGTCCCTAAAGAGGCAATTGCACAACTCCTCACACGTGGCAAATTATCCTTATTTCATTCATGGACTTACCTCCATCAATGTCTCAAAAAAGTGCTGTTAAACCAATCTTTTCAAGCCTCAAAACTTAGCTCAATTTCAAACTTTAATGGAGATAAATTTTACAAATAAATTAAGTTATTTCACTGCAATATGCACAAAAAGTTTAAAAAACGAAGAGAATGAGATTAAAATATCCATGATTGATTGCTTGATTTGAAGAGTTTTAACCTCCCTTTACCACAACAAACATGTTCAAAGAGAGGAAAGAAGAAGGCACCAATTAGTGTGGAGTTAAGGAAAGGCGTAATCTACACACAAGGTACATAGAAACAGTATGCCAGGAAAGAAGTTCATGAAACAAGATAAATGTTGAAGAAAAAAGCAGAAGGTGCTGAAAAACAGGACAGCAGTGAACCGAAAAATGATGGTCCGTAACAAAACAAGAAACCTATTCTATTTCAACAAAAAGAAGGCCTACCTAACTCTCAGCTCGAGCCCTTACCCATTTCCCCCTAGGAGTGCTAATTCCCATAGATACAAAAGTTGTATCCCCCTGTGAGGTTAAAATCTCCAGACAGTGCATTACCTTAGAGTAGATGATTACTGATAGTTCTGAACTTTATTTGACATCAAAATTTAGAGAATTAAGAATAGCAATGAGAAAGGTTTAAAACCTGAAATTTAAAATGATGCAAAAGCTACAATAAAATGATGTGAAACGTATAAATAAAATGATGTAAAACCTACAACTAAAATGGACATAAAACCTACAAATAAGAATCCCTATCACCTACCTTTGCTGTAAAAACTAAAAACTATTTCTAATGAAACGATCAGACCCACCCTTAATGAAAGAACAAAACATGTCATTCATGACAGGATTGAACAGACTCATTCTAATAAAACAAAACCTGTTTTATCCTGTAGCCACTATCCTTCACCATGTACTCCAAAGGAGCACACGCGTCAGACCTTGGCCCTGAAGTTGAAGGGTTTGAAGGTCTTGGTCTTCCACTGGCCGGACTCTATCATCTCCTTGGTGAGCTCCGCCTCCTGCTTGCTGATGGTCGTGGTGAACTCGGCGCCCTTGGTGACCGTGAATACTGTCACGTCGCTGCACACAGCCAATGCATATCATGGTGAGTAATTCTACACCAATTATTACCCTAAATCTGTTAAACTCAGCGTAAAGTGTAAACTTGGTACACAAAAGCAACACAGTTCAAAATGCTTGTTTCTCTACATAGTCACCCATTGAAAGATGTTGCACCCGCAGCACATGTACAAATGATTATTGACCACTCTTTAGCCTTTACTTCGCGAGTGTTGTAATAAACATTCGAGTGAAATTCACGGTAACCAATTTTCTACCAGATAACTGTAGTTTTTTTAACTTAATAGCTATACTGCAAAAGCATGTACTCAGGGAATTTGCAGCATCTTCTTATCATTTTCAAGGAATTCTTGAATACAAAAAGCAGTTTGTTAAACAATGTTAACTAAGAAGGGCAATGAACAAATATCAAGAGCATGGTGTACACTGTAATCTACATACTTGCCCTATGACAAAGCTATGAAGGTAAGGCTGGAGTGCTATTGAGCTAATGTTAGAAGCAGCAAGACTCTTATAGGAGATGAAGTGCAATTTTACTTTAGTAGCTAGGAATAGAAAATATAATTGCAGGATCAGAGCATTTCATGCTCAAGAACAAAACTACATTGAATACTGACTATGTTGCTTCATTAATTAGGGCTCTTAGAGAATAAACTTGCTTGGTTCAAATTGTACCACTAATATCATACACATTATAAGATAACACATTTCATAAAATTCATAGTAAAAACTTCCAACCGAGCATTTGTGTTGTAATCATTTTCTATAAAAAATAAACTTTGTTAGGCTCCCCGCCTGAAAATCACGTGCAACACTTCACGCCAAATACACCCACTCTATTAGCTATGATTTGAGACTGGCATCATCACTTTTCTCAAATAAAAGCAAAAATAATAGAACAATACCTGCGAGCCTAAACTTGTGTAAGGGTCACAGTATTACCTACTTTATGCTGATGCAGCTATATCTAACATTCATTTACAAGTAATATGATAGGAATTCACAGAGAATCAAAAACTCTGCAAGAGAGTAAAGCATTGACAAAAAATAACATCTTGAAAAATTAATTCAAGTTTAACAACGCACCTATCTTTGATAAGTTTGCGCTTCTTGTAGTCTCCAAGTTGTTTGGTTGAGAACCTGGCAGAGTCACCAGCTGCCACTGCCTGCAGGTCTCCTTGCACAGCATCCGAGATGCTCTCCACAGCCCGTACCACCGTCTGGCCATCTTTCTGCACCCACTGCACACAACATAGCAAAGCATTTTTTTTCAGCAAGGAATGATAATAGGAAATAACTGATACATCCCATCTGCAGAATAATACTGATAATAGAATTACCAACTCAATGAACCTTCTCAATAGAGTTGGCCTATCTCCTGACAACCACTGTGTTCCTGGCATCTAGAAGAGGAAAATCTTTAGCATACCACACTGTGGGGATGAGAAGGGTGAACCAAATCAGTGCTAGTAATATTTCTTCAGTGGGGATTGTTATATTTTCATGAAACCAAAATGATGCTTTGGTCAGAATGAAGCTTTTGGAAACTAATAAAAATGACAAACAAAAAGATAGTCTCAATTCTATTTGAAGCTCATTTCATCTACAGATAGTTGCTAGATAATAAAAACTTTACTTCACATTGTTCCTATTTTCTATTTCAGCAAATCACCAACTTGAATATTTGGTTGTAGACTGGATGACAAAGCAGGACTTAGAGACATACAGTTTCAAAACTATCAACATAACTGCTACAGAAACATCAGCCCTGGTAATGATTATACCAAGAGTTTATCCACATATTAATCAAAAAATTAAATAATTTTAGCATTGAGATTAGAAAATGTCTATTCCAGATCTGAACAAATTATTTCAGATTCTCAATAAATGGAGCATGCATGCAATGTGCCATTCCAATGGAATAAACAATCAACTTAAAATAGAAAAATAAAAAACCACTGCACACCAAAAAACTCATGCAGAAAATAAAAATTTGCTCTCCTTTGAAAAGCCACAGAAAATGCATGTAACATCACAAATGAATTCTAATTAAACCAATCCTACACATTTGTCCACTGCACATAACACAAATTGTCCATTTTTACTCCAAATAAGCAAATGTTGAGACAACATCAAAGTGTAGAGTGCTTATAACCATTACTCAGGATGCAATAAATATGCTCATTGATCAAGCGGTTTTTGTAGCACAACAATAAAATATTGGTTGAGAGGAAGTATGCAAAGCTCTCTTTCTGTTGCACTGCTCTATGTTCAGAAGGCACCTACTTTTTTTTTTTTATAAACTGAATGTATAACTAACTATATCCCCTTTTCCAATTTTTCAACCTTTCGAAACTGTTCCAGTTCAACACATGTTAAAATACGAAGATAATCCCTTATCATCTTTCCTCAGAGAACACTCAACAGTTGAAATTCTAAATCAGTATCTAAAAACGCAACGTTTCGATGTTACTATCATCACCAGGCTGCAAAATACAAAAGAAACACTTAGTCACATTGGTAAATAACTATGTCAATACAAAACTTAAACTATATCAGACTGGATAAAAATATAGGTAATCACATTGCAAGAAGACTAGATAGGGCGAATTTTGTACAAGATTGAAACTACAGCTGACTAGTTATTATTGCACGCTAGATATTCACATGTTATCGGCCCCAGAGATAGAGGCAAAATGGACGAACGGAGGTTACAGACGTCTAAGTCACAGTCCGACCGAACAATTTTAGAGCAAAAAAGTCATTTGTATTTTCGTTGAGGCAAGGTTTAAGCTTATGAATGTGCAGTGCTTCTATTATCTGAATATGCTTTTTTTTTCATAACATTATACAAGATTTTTGTATTTGAGTACAGATCTTCATTTGAGGGCTTACAACTATGATCGATACGGAAATGATTAAAAATGGAGCCTTGATATTTGTGTGCAGTTAATCTTTGTTCAAGCGTCATCCTAGTTATGCCAATGTAACACTTATTGAGAGACTTGCATTCTCTCCTGTTACACTCGAACTGATATATCACACTGGCTCTGTCTAGGTCGCTGACTCGTGATCTGGAAATATTGTTTCTTACTAGAAGATCGCTGATTTGAAAATTTTATAATACACACGCACTTTAATTGCCCTCTCTGGATCTGTGGGTTTCACAAAAGTTTTGACAATACTTTTAAAAACACGTTCATCAATTTTGTAATTGTTATGCATCTGATTTTCATAAAATATATCTATATTGCGCTGGTTAGGTCTAGGATTATGGTCACTATTCAAATTCTGTTGCCAAATTTACCTAGAGTTTTATCAATAAGAGTATTGGGGAAATAGTTATTAACCAGCAACCGCTTGACTCAAAGCATTTCTGAATGGAAACTAGCCCAGCTGCTGCACACTTTATAAGCTCTATTAACCAAGGTATGAATGACTCCTTCTATATACACTTGTGGTGCATCACAATAGTAGTTTATGGTTTCACCAGCATGCGAGGGCTTAACATACACAGATCTCTGAAAAGCACCCTGCAAAGCTTCAACTAAAACATCAAGAAATGGCAGCTTACACTCAGCTCGTACGTGAAATGCAACACCGAATAATTAGTCATGAAATTCCCCAACATCTCCAACTGCTCTACGGTCTCAATTTCAACAAAATAATGTAATGTTGCATAATGTTATGAAAAAAGAGCATATTCAGATAATAGAAGCAATGCACATTCATAAGCTTAAACCTTGCCTCAACAAAAATACAAATGACTTTTTTGCTCTAAAATTGTTCGGTCGGACTGTGACTTAGACGTCTGTAACCTCCGTTCGTCCATTTTGCCTCTATCTCTGGGGCCGATAACATGTGAATATCTAGCGTGCAATAATAACTAGTCGGCTGTAGTTTCAATCTTGTACAAAATTCGCCCTATCTAGTCTTCTCGCAATGTGATTACCTATATTTTTATCCAGTCTGACGTAGTTTAAGTTTTGTATTGACATAGTTTTTTACCAATGTGACTAAGTGTTTCTTTTGTATTTTGCAGCCTGATGATGATGTTAGTAACATCGAAACATTGCATTTATAGATACTGATTTAGTATATCCCCTTTTATTAGACTGCATGGTTTTAAAAGCAATCTGCAGTCTACAGAACAAGAAGCTGCCACAGTTGCAACCAAAGTGAAATGTTGCAGTGAACCCTTCTAAGACTGAAATTTTTTTTGTAAGCATCTTTGCACATGACGAGGGCTATAGTAAACATGAAAATTGTGTAACAAATAGTGTAATCCTAGAGGATACGCCAAGGTGTGAAAAGCAGCTCTGCAAACCAAAGTACAGCTCCAACAAGCATGCGCAGCCATTACCTTATTCTTAAGTGCAGCCCCTAGAGCAACATTTGCTGTAGGGAACTCCTTCTTGATGGCATCCACAGAGGCACCCGCACTAGGCAGCCAGGCAAACAGGCGCGCCTCATGAGAACCCTCCTTGCTGATCTGCAGCCCCTCCTCTGTGCAGCTCCAGCATTTCACACTATTTGAAGATACACTTATTACCTGAAAAAGATACCATTTTAAAAATTTGCACTTGTTCCTAGTGTGTTAGAAAAAGTGGGACAATTAATCCTCAGCTAAAGAAATAATAGAATCTGACTGCAGTATAACTTGAATAAAATTATTTGAGCAACATTCAGAATAGGCCAGAGAAACATTTTGAGACCTGGCCAAGAGAACCAATCTCAGGATGTATCTATTTTTTCATAAAAATTCAATATAAATAGTTAAAGTTATTACCTGAACAATTTTTTCTTGCACAATCAATAAACATGATCAAATGCATCAAATGTGAACCATGAAATTTAAAATTAAACAAGCTCTGTTTCGGGCAAATTTATTATCAAGAACTTTTAAAAGCTATTTAAAATTAAGCCATTATGCAAAATTAGAGAAATTGTAGCCACCTTCACCATCAAGTGTATTTTGATATAACATGAATTATATTACCATTGTCATCAAACTACAGTAAAAGCTATCACTTGAAATTTGAATTTAGGCTAATTTACATTCCCTTTCAATTTACAATTTAGTCTTGCTGGTAGTTTATAATCATATGAAAAGAAAGTGATAACATTGTTAAGTAGGTGTGATGGTTAGTGTTATTGTAAAAGAATAAATCAACACATGATTTGACTTAGAAAATGAATAGGCTTTTTTTAGTGAAGACATTTTCCAATAAAAAATTACACCTAAATAATTTGATAACAGACTTATAAGCTATAATGGCCAAACATTAAACCTATATGTTATTACTTGATGTGGTATTTTATGAAATACCTTTGCAACATTCATCCAAAGTCTTCCTTACCCTCACAACCAATAATATCTATTGTAAAACAGACATGCATCCAGAATTATATAGAACTATTGTATTTTATGAAATGCATTGTTAAAAAATAAGCTTGTACTTTCCATAAAGTGGAAATGAACAGCAAGGATATTTCAGTTATATACATGACATGTTGGTAGTAGTGTTATTGATCTCAGAAATTTGTAATTTAATTTTGCATATATATATATAAATAGTTTATTGTCAATTAAAATCTATGTACATCAATTACCTACACAATGTACTATAGAGACAATTGGCAACAAGTAAACACTTGGAAAATCAATTACATTTTGCTGACAAATGACAAAACAAACACTCATGTTTTCCCTCAAACATTATTAATGAAATTAAGCTCAAGACTTGCCTAATAAAGTAAACTTAAAATTTATATAACATTTCAACATAGTGTCTCTTGATTTACAAGCTAACCAGATTACCTTTGGTGCAAAAATTTTTTCTAAGAAGTGTTTTACAGATTTTTGTTTCAACACTTTTAAGGCAACATTAATTTCTATATGAATATATATGTATATGTATATGTATATGTATATGTATATATATATATATATATATATACATCTTTGTAATTTCAACATTGAGAAGAATTTAATCAGAGTATATCAAGATTTTACATTCTTAGAAATCTTGTATTTAAAATATATTGATAATGAAATTTATTGTTGATGAATCCATGGCATTGAATTATACTACAACTACTTTATTATTATTTATTACCTACTACAACATACAAAGTGACAGATACAGCAAGCCATCAAGGTATTCTGGTTAAAGTTTGCAAGTGACAAGGTAAATTCTTGAGTTCTCAAAATTCAAGAGAAAATTAGAAAGACCTTACGACTGTTTAGAGAAGCATTAGTGGTTGTAGTAATAACACGGGTTTGCTAGCGCTTCAGTTACTCAAACTATATTGCACTGAAGGTCAAATAAGTTAACAAGTTTTAGACTCTTCCAAATTACCATACAAGATAAACATCACTATTATTTGAAACATCAAAATTATATGAACATCATGATCATAATTACAACTTAAGATTACAAGTGCCTCCCCATTAAAATGGTACATTCTACAGTACATCTGAAATGCACCGAGTAGCCAAATCTTGAAGGGGGTTTCAGCATTAAATTAAAGAGAAGCATCAAAACAAAGCAACTACTTGCGTGATGAACTGGAGGCATTTAATTTCCTTTTTGCCATCTGCATCAAGACTTTTCTTGGTAAATGTGAAGGAGAGGACAATAATCAATTTTCCCCTTTTCGATGCGTAAACCTAGTTAATTAGAATATATCTGAACGGGTCAGTTGTTTGCTTTAATCACAACTTGATGAGGAATTTAAAAACGAGGAAAATTCCAAAGAACTCAATCATATTTACTAGGAAAACGTTTCAGAGTCCAGCTCCATCATCAGTTCGTAAAAGTACAAATCATTCTGTCTGTAATAAAAGAGAAAACAAAAAGTTGGATACTGTCATTGATGAAAATCACGAAAATAAAGTATTAAAAATGACCCAGAAAAAATAAACCGAAAGGATTGCTACCTAGTTACAATTTGCAAAGGGTAGGAGCTGTCAGTATTGTTGAGGGCAGGTTTTTGTTTAAAAATATGTAGTGACTCTAAAATTCTAAGATCGTATGCAGTTGAAGCTGAATCTAAGATTTTGAAGTCTGCAGGGGATATCGGTACGTTGCATTTTTCTGCGTGATTACGTACTGCGGAGTATGAGGGGTGTGACTTTTCATCAATGACTGTATCCAACTTTTTGTTTTCTCTTTTATTACAGACAGAATGATTTGAACTTTTACGAACTGATGATGGAGCTGGACTCCGAAACGTTTTCCTCGTAAATATGATTAAGTTCTTTAGTTAATTAGATCGAAATAAACAATTTTTCTTCTATACACTTTTGGTGGCAAGGGAGTATTTAACAAGTTATAGCGGTACATTAGTTACCGCAACTCTAGTGTTCTGAGCGGGAAGTAATTCATCGAGCGCGTCGGACGGCAACACTACAATGAACTCATCCTTCCGACGCGCTCAAATGATCGACCGCATTCCCGCTATCTAAGACAAAAGTTAAAACATCGCTATAACTCATTATTTTTGGGTGATATTTTCTATTGTTATTAACAAAAAAATTATAGAAGTGAGTTTAGGCTCCGCAAGCTCCGCGGGGTCGGCAAATAATAAAAAAAAAGTACCCAAACGTACTCTTAACAGCTCAATCGCGCAACAACTAAACCTACCGCTCTAACTCGTAAAATACTCATTTGCCACAAAAAGTGTATGGATGAAAAGTAGTTTATTTCGATATTATTGCGATTCAAACAACAAAAATACGAAAATCGATTAGTAGCAGTATATTGGAGCGCATTTGTCATCAAAGCCTAAAATTAACATATCGCTATAACTCGTTAAATCCTCATTTGCCCCGGAAAGTGCATAGAAGAAAAGTTGTTTATTTAGATCTAATTAACCAATTTAAGGCAGCAAAAATTAGAAAATCCAGTATTGTCCTCTCCTTCACAAATACCTTTTTCTTAGAGCAACCAACAAAAGTGTTCAATGCTTAACTATTCTGCACAATTTAGCATTTATTTTTTTTTTTGTTCATCAAATAAATTTTTTTTATCATTAAATGCAAAATTTATATAATTCTCACTATAAATTTTGTATAAAATTAATAACCACAAATATCTACATCAATATTAATCAACTAAAATGACAAACAAAGTGTTAATGTTATGATATTAATCATAATAATATTTACATTAGTACTTTTATTTTTTATACTAAACAAAAATGCACCATGCATCTTAACTTTTCTTAGCTATTTTATTCATTTCATTGCTGACAACTTCTTCCCCAAATGAAAAAATTGTAAGTAAATTTTACCATAAAACATATGAATGCATGAATGCATTGAGATTTTAAAACTACTATTTCCATATGTTCTTTTTTTGGTGATACTTTCTTCAATCTTTCTCATTCAAAATTTGTGCTTAAATTTCTAAAGCATAAGATTAACATAGTAGCTGATTTATAGTAAAAATTCCTTACCTGAAAATTTCTATTACAACTTGTTTATTTTTCAATTTATCTCATTCACTCATATAAACTAAAATAAACGATATTTTTTGAGAAACTTGCAATACTCATATGATGTATAGGTATCTTTAATAAATACTAACTGAATCCATAAAATATCACCAAGTTTTTTACTAAATTCCATCCTTTCTTGAAAAGTATGACACAATCTACAATCAAATTAAGGCAGATTCATAATGGTTGCAAACCTCAATTACTGTCACTATATGTAGTAAGGCTATGTAAAAAAAAACTATGCTAGTTAATTTGCAACATCAACTTTACCGGTCACGACCAGCCAACTTACGTTGTCAAGAGTTTCGAGAGACTTAATAGCCCCAACAATTCTTTGGTGTTCTTCTCCAACTAAACGAGAGTATTCTAGAGAATTTATGCTGTTTTGATTTGCCAAATCGTTTAATATTCTTTGAGTGAGGTCACTTTGCGAAGCCATGTTGACAACGTGTTTTGATCTGGCACGCGAATGCAGGCAATTGAACCAAACGTCATACACAAATGAAAAATATGCTTTGAAAATTTGCTCTGGGTCAAATGCGCTGATGTAAGCGTGAACAAGAGATTTTGTCGCTGCATTAATTTCCTTAGATTTCAAATTTACAATTAGGTATAAGCACCGTGCAGGATTAAGAATCAAGCTCATACTATTTACAATTCTGATTCTTTTTCAAAAAAATAAAATGTCAAGAAATGAAAAATTCATTGTTAAAACTAATTGCGCTACAAGAAATACCTCTGATATAAATGTCTTTGTTGATAAATCTATTATTGGGATAAAGTTATACAAATAATTCTTCAGGCTTTTTACATAAGGAGATGAAGGGAATATCAAGCTCAGTTGGTAGAAAAGTTTCCCTCAAACCTCTTTAATCTGTCTTCGCTATTTATTACCATTACCTGAGAACTCTAGTTTGCCCAGTGTAAATTGTTCCGCCGCCCGACCGTGCGGCTTAACTTTTACGAATTAACGGACACTGAAGACATAGACTTACCTAACACCCATAGTGGGGTCAGGGAACGCTGTAATTTTATGCAATTTGAATGACAAGCGTAACAAAAGAAAGGAGGCTCACCTGAGTATCTTCGAAGATAATATTCAGGCGAACATGAAATGGTGTGCTAGGCGGACTAGGTAATATCCACACAGCACCCACTTTCGTTTACGACTTGTTTGAGCTAACGCGGGAAAGGAAAATGACTTGGCATATGTACTCAGCTTTTTTGTAATTTATTAGTGCGCCAGCAGGGGAGATGGCACGATCTCTTGAGGCTTGGTTGCAGACTCAGTCGGGGCCGAAAGACTCTTGACTGAAGAGGTTCCGTATCCCGGACGTGGCAGGGCCTGGCAATGCTTCTTGGTGGCGGAGTAGTGTCAAGTGTGATGGCAATAGAGGCACTCAGGCAAGTGAGCCAGCGAGTTCCTAGCATTAAGTGCAGNAATTAAGTTCGCTGATAATAGTTGCCAAGGAAGTGAAGCACCCCCGCCATCGCTCCGCTTTGTCATAAATTGTCAGCGTAATTGCCTTTTAGGCTCGGTTAAATTAATAAAAGCCTTTGTCCTTTATTGTGCATGGTATTGGCTGTCTTGCACAGGACTTCAGCAACGAGCGATGGCTGGATTTGCGGCACAATCCCGGCAAGAGAAAAAACGGAGTTTTCGAAAGAAACTTCCGTTACACAAAACATTTACACATTGAAGTTACCTTCCATCGGAAATATGGAAAGTACATTCACAATAGCTATGCGCAAATACATTTAACTAGCAAACAAATATAAAAGGAAACAAGTGACCTTTTTTAATCAACTGTGCCAGCTCACTACGTTGCTGGCGCGCTGCCTGCCTTTTAGGGCGGGCAGCTGACGCAACTTCGGGTTCCTCGGAACTGTCCAAAGAGTCCAATTCAGAAGAGTAACGCTGACTTCCAGGGCGCTCAAGAGAAAGAGAACTACCCTGAAGAGAAAAGGAACTCTCGGGAGGCTCGAGACGAGGATGAGACTCCTCACTCTAGCTCCCCTCTGCGCTTTCCCACCCCTCCTCCGAAGCAGTATCGGAAACAGCTAACTCTAGAGGGTATAGAAGAGAAATTTTAACGGCAGTTTCAGAGTTATCAGCTTTGACTATTCTAACAACTCGGACCTTGCCATCGCGTCCAGGAAGCAGAGCGATGATGCGAACTAAGGTCCAAAATGGCCTATGTCTTATGGGATGCTTAAGTAAGACGACCTGACCTACAGATAAAAATTTGTTATTAAGAGGTAGAGATCTAAGCGGATAAAAACCGCGCAAAGAAATTAAATATTGCGTATACCAGAGCTCCCGGAACTTGGCCACCATTACGTCGCGCCGTTCAAGTGCAGAGAGCAAATGCTCCCGACTCTCACCGTCATCGGTTTCCAAGTCTGGAATCTCATCAGAAAGGATTAAAGAATTAGAAGTAGGGTACAGATGAAGAAATTGAACAGGCATGATAGGCAAGATAGTGTCCCCCGTCTCAGTATAAGAAAGCGGACGCCGATTGAGATTAAGGGTGATATCAGAAATAGCAGTAGGAAAGGAAGAATAAGAATGCGACCGAAGAGTTTATACAAGCAATCCTTAATAGATTTGAATAAACGTTCACAGATTGCTCCAAATTGTGGACTATAGATCGGAATAGTTTCAAATTTGACGTTAAAAGTACGAAAACGATCTTCATACAAAGAAGAAGTTAAAACTTCCGACAGAAGGTCAGGAGCCGCTAAGAAAGTTCTAGCGTTATCGGAATACCCAGTACTAGGTACGCCCTTTTCGTTTGTGAAACGAATAAAGGCGAAACAAAATTCCTCCAAAGACATGGAAGGAAGAAGCTCGATATGAATTGCTCTGGTTTGGAAACATGTAAATAACAATAGATATACCTTTTGTTTATGACCAAAAGGATCTAACACCCTGAAATGGGCAGAAAAGTCCATTCCTGTTGTGGCGAAAGGTCTTGCAAAATTCACACGACTATCCGGTGAAGCTGGCGGATCAGGATAGGAGAAAGCTTTGGCGTTTACCCGTTTGCAAACTGTGCATTTGGATAGAACGCTGCGCACAGTACGCTTACAGCGAGGTATCACATAACCGTCCAGTTTGAGTTTCTGCACGGTAGTTTCAAGACCTTGATGATTTAGAGTTTTATGAGTTTGCAAAATAAACAAATAGGTCAGATGAGAAGAGCTAGACAACAGAATAGGATTTCTAGCGTTATAATCCAATTCTTCAGCTGAAACAAGATGGCTGCTAGATCTAACTAAACCGTGAGAGTCAAGAAACAGATTAAAAGACCTAACTAGCAGAGGCGGACGAGGACTCTTGTTTGTCAAGGCCTCCATCTCGCTGGCGAAATGCTCTCTTTGCATAGAGGAAATATGATATAGAAATGCTCGCAGTCTAGCCTCACCCCGATCTGCGCGCCTCAAGATAGCGACAGCCAGGAATACTTTCTCCATCACACCCTATAGTTTGGGGTAGGAGGAAAACCGCTCTAGCTCCACAAACGAAGCTTCACCTGGGGGAGCAACATTAACTGCGATACATGCTTCAGAAACGAATTGTTGGTGAATACAGCCCAAGTGTCCCTTGGGCCACTTGTCTCTACTTTCTCTGATCCAAGAAGGACCTTCTAACCATAACTTTCTACTCTCTAAAAACTTAGCTACTTCGACACCGCGTGTCAGCATGTCTGCTACGTTTTAAACATAGTGGGTACAAACTCATAGCTGAAGGCAGCCAACGTTTTACAATCTAACGTTTCACGCATGTCTTCTATGTCTTTCAGTCTGTTGCTTACAAATACATTTTTGCGTGGAGGTTTACCTCTCAACAGCCAAGCTAGGGTGACCTGGGAGTCCGTTAGAATAGTTATATTAGAAACTTTATAATGAAAATTAACATCACTTAGCAGAGACACGAGACATTGGTAGGCAAGAAACACCGCCAAAAGTTCAAGTGAAGGGAGAGTTCGTT
>JACJUY010006823.1:32703-48122 GCA_014220935.1 Platorchestia sp. MABIK
CTCTGGCAGACACGCACGTTAGCTTGCCCGAATCCGTTGCTATGGCTTGGGACTCGTAACAAGAAGAGCAGTCGAACATTTTAGTGTTTGCATATACGTTTGTCGCCGAAGATGTGAGAAACCCCAGCCATTGCTCCGCTTAGTCGTAAATTACCAGCGTTATTAAATTTCAGGCTGATTAAGTGGCTCACAGCCCAAGAACTTTATTGCGGAAGGCCTTTAAATCTGCCTTACAAAGTCCGCAAGGGACCTCAGCGTTCGAGCAACGGCTAGAATTTCGACAATTTATTAAATTTCATAGACACTGTAGGTTCAAAAATAGGTTTGAGTGATAGAAGTCACAATTGAAATTTTTCTTGCACACAACATGATGTGATGGCTTATTTCATAGCCAAGAAACGGAATAGTTTCCCACCAAAATGGACAAAGATTATCTCCTTCATGCCAGAGGACGCTAGCTTAACATAAAATCAACTTTGAAATGAAATTGACCTTCTTTATAACCCATTGTGAAGTTATGAGGGTGATGATCTCCTTCTGATAAAGAGAAATCACCTGTATCAACGGGTATGGTAACGTTGTTTGAGATTGCAATGGGGGAAATCAAACCAGGGTAAAATTGTGGACTCATCTAGTGTTTATTCATAGAGGAAAGCCAGCGAGTACTTAACGGCTCAGGACTCTTCGTTACTGAAGTTTTAGACACGGCACATCTTGAGAAAATTTAGCCAACTGGTATGGGGCAACCACAGGACTAGAGACTCTTGGAATTACGTAGGCAGAAGTACGTCAGACGTGTGCCCAGTTATTTCGGGCAAACCGGGAATCAAGCAGCAGTTAAGAGGCAGTCAGTCAACGAGGTTGAAAACAAGAGTGATTCAGCAGAATTTGAATCACCCTAGCCTAAAGGGACGTTTACGCTAGGGGACATTTTGGCTGTGAGGCGCGCAAAGCTGGGCGTTATCGCGATACATTATCGCGATACTTAATCGCGATAACGGTTACGGGTAATCGGTTATCCGATAATTTTTTTTCCAGAGTTATCGATTTATCGGTATCGCCGATACTTTTGGTTCCAAACTATCGATAATCGATAATTTCAGTTTTTCCCGCTGGGATTCGACATGACGGGGCGGAACGAGTTCGGGACAATTACTTTACGTGTCGGATATACGTGTTATGGTGTAATAAGGTTGGCCTCTCTGTGGCCTTTTTAATCAAAAATGTGGCCTCATGTGGACTGGGATATCTGGCAACCAATATCGTTATCGCCAGTATCGGAATTTTTCATTTATCGATTTATCGGTTATCGATTATCGGCGATAAATTTTTCGCCATTTATCGATTATCGGTTGTCGCCGATAAGGTTTTCGTTATCGATTTATCGGTTACCGCGATAACGTTTTTTCGTTATCGTGCCCACCACTGCCGGCGCGACACGTGTCTACTAGGCGCACCACTGAGGCTCATATTTGTGTGTGTGAACGAAATTCCGTATTAAAGATCGAAATCGTGAGGCGCGACACACTAGAGCCTCGTAACTGCTCGCAACTCTGGACCAGTCAGTGTGCAGTTAGCAGTCATCAGTTAGCAGTCATCAGATGAGTCATCACTCATTTATTATGACTGACACAACACTGCTGCGAGAAGCTATATTGCTTTTATTTGAAATGTATTGAGCCCATGAATGTCTTTGGCAGACTAAAAGCTATGAATATCAGGAAGCTGCTTTCCATTATATTTTATTGAAAATGAACGAATATAATAACATTTCACTCATGCAAAGAAAAAAGAGATTACATAGCCAACGATGAAGCAACAATATCCAGACAAACTTGTGCTCTACAGTCCATTTCTGATAGTTGCTGGTTACACACTGACTTACTTTGTTAGGACGCGGCTCATCTCCATCGATGGATTTTAGCGCCCTCATGGCCGCACACTGACTGGTTTTGTGCAGCGCGCGCTCAATGTGAGTCACTCTAGTTTAAACGCTCATGACTCTTGTGAAGCGCCACGTGAGGCGTATGCACATGAGCTTGCGACAAAATGCATACCAGTGTAAACAGGGCTTGACGCTGAACCGTTTGCAACGCTCGGTTGTTGCCAACACGAGAGGTCGGAATTGACAGAAAACCTAATTTTTTAATAATAATTAAATAAATCACATTGATCCTATAGATTATTAATTATATCGATAAATTTAAGATTAATAAATAACACTAAGAAAGTCTATGAAAAGAAACACGTAAATTATTATTAATAACATTTATAGTAAATGTGGCTACTGCCACACCACCATCAACATACAAAGTACAGCAAGCGAAAACGTTTGCACTAAATTCAGTAGCGCAGCCAGAGGGGGATCACGAGGGCCATGTTAGGGCCGAGGGCCGACGTTAAAATTAACAGCCTGGCCAAACCAACATGATGAATGAATTCATAAAATGCTCTACATAGCAAAAAAAATTCGCAACCTCTAAGGAACGCATGGTATTGTAAACGCCAAAGTATATCAATACACATGGCCTCAACGATAAATTGTATGAACTCAGGGTATTGTTGATTACTGAAGCATTCATATTTAATGTGTGTCCGATGTATGGTTTAATTTATAAATTCGAAGCTCGTTTTCAAAACTCACGATAACGTGCTGGGCCGATGTGTTTGCGAGATGTTCTAGTAACAGAGGTAGTGGATCTTGTAATTTTGTGAATGAAGTATACTGTATTTCCTAACATCTATGGAATAAAGTTTGTTAAGGCATGGAAATTATTTGGCTCAAAAAACAGATAAATAAGCATAAACCCACCAGCAGCAGCAATTTTTACAGGCATTCATTGGCCCCCCTTCATTTAATATTACAATCTATTGAGAAAGTCTTCAGAGAAATATCAGTAACCAACAAATCATTCTTTGCTTACAGTGATTTCAACGTAGACTTGATGGACAAAAACAATCAGTGAAGCAAAATGTTGTAAAAACTGAGCCTATCCCTAATGGCCAAAGAACCTGCTCACATTAACAAAGCTTCTAGAACTTTTCTCGATCTAGTTATCACAAATTAACCCACAGCAATTATCATTACACAAATTTCACACTTCTATTTCGATCACCAGCTTATTGAATGCTAGATTCATATTTCAGAGGATAAACGCAAATATAGTTTCATGATTAATCGTTTGAGGAGTTACTACACTCACCTGAACTATTTCAAGAAAAATTAATGAACAGGGCAACCAAATTTCAAAACATGACTACATTTCCAAAAAAATGAGCTCAAGACGCAATTTGAATAACAGAATGAGTTCATGAGCTGAGCTTAATGAAAAAATTTTTCTTGCATGAGAGCGAAAAAAACAAATCAAATGGTACTTTACAAAGCAGGGACATGGAAAATGAAAAGATCATTCTCAAGAAATTCACGGAGGCAAGACAAACACATTTTTGCAAGGAACTATTAAAGGTAAACAATCAAGAAAAGAATACAGAAAGTCATTAGCGGGGTAGCCCCATGTAAAAGTTCCAACAGTAGATTTAATTTTTTGGAAGCCCTTTGGTTACAGCCTCTGATTTCAACATTTTTTCACAAGGAGGAGCAAAATTTTTCAATGAAGTATCCAAAGCCAATCCAAATAAACATTCTGATGTATACCTGTACCTCGGTATATTCACGGGTGCCAGTGTCAGATGGAGACCACGTGTAGTCTATTTGCCAGAGTCATCAGTGGCGCAGCCAGCCGAAAATTTCGGGGGCCGGACATTAATTATCAGCAATCTTTTTATTTTTATACTTAAAACGGCGACATTTACTTCAAATGGTTCAACATTTCGGGGGGAGCCATGACCCCTGTGGCCCTCCTAGTTGCGCTCCTGAAAGTTATGAAAAATTTATACCCACTGAAAAACCTAATGGCAATTGAATATGATACAGTTAGCAATATTTAATATTTATTATATTAATTACAATAAAACATAACGTGATGCAGCATCTATGATTCATTTGATAATTAGTATATCACTAGCCCTTAATGAGTTCTGCGATCAATGGAAACGCTCTGCAACTAGACCGTTTCTGAAAAGTTGTGGCATTTAATACAACAAACTACGGGCCCATGAGCTTTTTACCTGTCATGTCCAAAATTGTAGAAAAGGTTATTGCAAATAAACTTTCTTCTCACTTGGATGAGTAAAATTTACTTCATCGACATCAGTTTATTATAGGAAGAACACTAGTACTCAGGACGCTCTACTTAACAGCACAGACAATTTTTTAGTGATGGTGATCATTAGAATTTAACCCTCTTACTGCTGCTCAATCTCTCCAAAGCGTTTCACAGCGTCGAACACAAGCGAATTCTACTGAAAATGTCGCACTTAGGAGTTGACAGATTTTTGTTTGAGAGTTTCTTATCAAACTGACCAGACGCAGTCCTCTTGAACAACAAATTGTCCTCAATCATTCAAAATAATTCTTGCGTGCCTCAAGGATCTCTGGTTGGCCCGTTACTGTTTCTATTTACATCAAGGATTTTCCTTCATTGCGTTTTAGCACAAGAATTTCTATGTATGCAGAGTATGTTTAAGCGAAAATAACAAGTTCTGTTTCAGAATTATCCAAGACACAAATAAACACTCAAAGCCTTTTAGAAAGCCTGAAGTCATATTATGACCAAAATGATCTCAAACTCAGGGCAAATAAAAAGCAATTCATTATCTTTGGCTCCCTATTATATCCAACTAACGGTATGGAATGATCAAATTGAGCCACTAGAGCCCTTTGAGCATGGTCTCGCGTGGGAAAAACTTGCAACAGGATTTCCGGGACATTAATATTTTTCATCGCATAAAAAACATGCTCAATGAAAAATGTATATTATCAGCTTTTCCATCTTCAGTGTTCTCACATCTTGATTATTGGAACCAAATCTTGGGAGACATACCGCAATTTCTAAAAAGAAAAATATTGCAGCCAAGGTGGTACGCAATGCTAAATTCGTGATAAGCGATCATGCAACTTCTTTCCCAAATAAAATTGGATGTACCTCTTCAAGAAAGGTTCCTCATGCTCTCAAAACCAAGTACGCATTCTCTTCTTCATACCATTCCTCAGAGCAATGCTGATATTGTCATAAAACTCCGTCCACTCACTGTAACGAATCGAAAGCCAAATCGGAGAAATTATATATTAGTCAACTACCGCTCATTTGATATTGGGCAAAATGCTGTCAGTCATGCTCTTTATCGTTGAACAAATTATTTCACAGTATCAAAATCTCTCAAACAATGAATGAATTATAGACCAATGTAGCACTTCGCATTGTCTCGAAAATAACTGAATGCTGAAGTACATTCTAAAAAGGAGTTACGAAATAATTTCTCTCATTTCTCCCCATTGCTCTATATTTGCTCCAAAGTTTTGGTGGCATGCGTATTTGATGTTATATTTTGTGTGTTAGAGCGCATTGAGTGCACACTCACAGAATTTTATACAGAATAAATAAAAACCAGTGACTTTCGCTTCTACGCTAAAAAAACAGTATTTTTCTATGTATTTTAAACTTGTTACGTTACCTTAAGCACTTTTCTTTACATTGTTTTTGCTGAGATCATGCACCAATGTCTGAGAATATATTAAAATGAAACGTCAATTATTAACTTTACATGAAGGGTACGCTGAGACCATGATATCTCTACTCATCGTACACTAAATAACTTGAGTTGCCAGCGCTGCCAGCGATTGAGCGCTGAATAGCTAAGCTCATGTGTCGATGTGAAAGAGATCGCGTTTTTTTTAAACTCTGACATGGCAACATGGCTTTTTGATACCCATGTTTTTTCATCAATTAAGGACCTTTAAGTAAATACATTTTAAAAAACAGTCTTGATGTGTTTTTGAAACAACTTTCTTGGAAATGAACTGTTTTCCTTTATTTCTTTCTTATTATATTTGTTCAGTTCTTATGACTCGGTATTACCTTATTATCGATTCAAATTTTTGTTGATTTGCGTACGCTCTGGAATTTCTTGTATCCTAGTAAGTATTGAGTGCATATTCACAGCAGTTAGTGCAAAATTGCTAGACCCGTGACTTTGATTTTTACACTGAATGCCATATTTTATCCGCACAGTATTAATTTGTTTTGCCACTTTACGCATCATTTCGTTCAACTGTTATTGTCAAGCTCTTGCATCAATATCTGTAAACATTTCACGTATATAAAGTAAATTAGGAATTCCATATGATGGGTGCACTGAAACCACGGTATACCGTGACTGCATGAGACTTTCGACTTAAAACACTAATACTTTCGATCTTGTTCGTGTTCAATATTCAACTTCAAGTTTCCTTAGTCACAATCACTGTATCTCGACACACAGCGATCAGGATGTCTAAAGTCAAATGGAAAATACAATTAACTACATGATATATCCTCATTTTTTTGACGCATACAATCATTTGACGTTGCAGAATTGGTAGGTATTAGACTGCAAATCCTTCCTATCTCGGTATAGAAATTAGCATTGAGATTCTGGTTCATGAACGAAATTGTTTACCTCGTTATTTTTTTCAGTTCATGTAATGCTTTGTTAGCTTATACGACAATTTCTTTCTCGTTTCTAACGCTATGGGATATTTAATGCCAGTATTATGTGAGTAGAGAATTTCATGGATTTGGTGGGTGGGAAAGCGTGATGTCCGATATAGCTACTAGGTACTTGTTGAACACGTAGACACGAAAAGTTACTTCTCAGATTTTCGAGTAATTTTCCATTGAATTTTATGTACATTTAGAATCATTTACTTTCAATAAAGTTAACGGCTATGAATGTTAACAATGTTAGCATTCATTTGACATTAAATGTTAACAGATGTATAAAATGGTGGTTCAATATAAGTGAAGACTGTCATCTAAGGCGTTCTTCATCTATACGTCACTATTACAATTAGCAGCTTGATGTACTCGTATTTATATGCCTTAACTTAAAGTAGCCATACCCAGGGGATGCGTTTATGTGTTTTCCTGCAAACTTTTGTTTCATGGTTGCCATGGCTATCATGATGTGTTTACTAACTTGGGATATTTACGTTGAGGCACTTTGCAAAAAACGATGTTTCATGTATTTCTTAAGTATGTTGTGAGTGACGCGTTTTTCTTGTTCTTTATTTTCTTCCACCTTTAAGTTTCTTTAGATCAGCATCTATATCACTCAAATGTACTATCTATCATCATCGAATTTTAACGCAAAATGAAATTTTCATAGTATTCATTGAAGTATTGTAAAATGAAGTATTCAATTTTTAAGCTTAAATTTATGCCATATTACACGTTAACAAGGTATTCCTCATTTGATGTAATAATACGTTTGCTTTGTGGTCCAGTATTTATTAAATTTCTTCGAAAACTTGCAGAGATAATTTCTAGCCCTCAACAAATTGTTTGTGATCGACGATGAAAGATTTTTTCAGCTGGCATTTAGCTGTGCACGCCGCTTGTGTACACACTTGTACAAAATAATTACAGATGTAGCTTCGTTGGGCCATGTTTGTAAACTCTCATTAAAAAGCTGTCCCATCTCTCGGATATAACTCCAAAAAAGCAAAAGTCTTAGATTCGCCAGACACCATTGTGAACATGAGAAGTGTCTTGCTCGCTTTATATCACTTTACAAAGGGAAAGTCTTGAAAAAAATATCTGGAGAAGGGTCACCAAAGAAGTAAAACTACATGCGGCAGCCAAGACTTTACTGAGCATAGGCGCAAAACAGCAAAGATCAATAGAGAACACTAAGTGCATAGTGCGGCCGGCACAGTTCGCCCCAATGGCGTATCGGTGGGAGCCCGGAGTTAAGAAACGGGACAGCGCGGTAACCCTCCGCACTCCTCCAGCTCGCTCCAAGAAGTCTGAGCCAATACACGTACCTTTGAAAGAAAATATTATTTTAATTATAAATTTGACTACTTTACAGGGAAACTAAACGTTATCCTGAAGCGGCTCACAAAACTTTAGGAAAAGATTTAAGATTACTTCATTTTGCGAGCTTTCCGCAGCTAATCAAAATTAGCCCAAACAATGGCATTTAGCCAACCAGATAGACTGGCAGTGAGGCTACAAAAGAGCTTAAGCTTATTTGAGCCTAAAGTTCATAGTTATATACTCGTATGGCTCAGACAAAAATTTAGTTGTAACATCCGTTCGCACTGGCAATTATCAAGAATAATCGAAGCACTGAGATGGAAAGAGAACACCGCACTGAAATTGCTTCCCAACTCACCATAAAGGAAGTGCTTAGAAGCCCGTTCCTCCGTGCAGTAGAGCTCAAGCGACGCGCGCCGCCCGAGGAGTGCCGCCGAGCCGCCGCAACGCCTCCACCGCGTGAGGTGAGGACAGAAAGGCGCGGAGTCGCCCCTGGAACTTCCCCATGCCGCGTCAGGCCACGAGAGCGCAGGGCTGCCCCGGCTATAATCTTCGGTTTGGAGCTTCACGAAGAGCTTACATATTTATAAATGAGTTCATCTTTTCAAAATCTTTGACATCCCATTTTTCGATGAATAGTAAACAAACGTAGAATTCTTGAAGAAATGTCTTAAATTAAGGTACCAGGGTAATGACGATGCAGATGTCCCGAAAACCAAGGAGTGCTGATGGAGCCTCCTTTCCTGAGGACCGAGTGCTGAAGCCTCCAGAGTCTGGTATTTTTTGGTGGAGCTCGTTTGCGTTCTTAATCTGCAGGTGACTCGAGATGAAGAACGGTGAAATCGAGAATAAATGTTTCAGAGTTAGGCTTGTTGGTACACAAGCCCAGCACAGGTTTTTTACTCTTTCCACAGTGTGTTTTAATTATTTTAGTGCAATGGAATTGACTTAAAAATTGTCACCAAAATTAAACTCACAATTTGCCTATGGCTCTTTTTATTCTACAGTAAGTGTCCAAAAAAGACTGCAAAAAATCAGTTGTCAAACAAATCAAGCATGAAAATAAAAAATGACTTCCTGTTAAAAAAATTATCCGGTTTCGAAATAATGATACAAACAAGCGTCGGCGTGTTTCATAAAATAAATGAAAAAAAATGCAGTAAGAAAAATCGAATCAGGAAGAAATGCTACGTAGCACTAGGAAAAAACATCGTGTGCAACAACTTCCAAGTTCACATAGACAAAGAATCAGCTGACGATCATTTTACATACTGATCTAACGCATCATTTGATTTAATTGCAATATATATATAAATATTATTTCTGTTTTAGTGCAGTTAATGCTTTTTTGTGCTTGATTGTGTAAACAATTTGAAAAATATAGATAAATTGAAGTTGACCCTAAGAAAAAGCGTTCAGATATACAGCAGATTTTATATATCAATGGTCTTAAGTTAATCTAAAAATAGGAGAAAATTGAAAAAATAATTTACCACCATCATGTCATTGTTACAAGCAAGTACTAAGAATATACTTAAAGTACTACAATGAACAATATTTGCTAGGTGGGCTAATTAAACTAGAACGCTTCAGTCACAACCTACCAGGAGCTGAACAAATTCTGCAGTGAAATATATCGTAACATATATTTTAGCTTGAAACTAAAGTGTACAAGACAAGCATGCCAATATCAGGCTGAGATAACGTATAAATTAATATTCTTGTCGACGTTTTTTTCGTCGGATGGTAGCTTTATAGAGTCTTATCATACCCATTTTCCTGGTCTAAATACTTTGGAAACGGTTTATCATTTTTTAATTTAAATTCATTTTTATTCTTCAGGTTATACATATCTGTTTTTCATTCATATGTCTACTATATTGAGAGTGTGTAAAATTCAAGCCTACTTTTGAAGGCCAACTGAATGAGGATATCGCTGATATCGAGAGGTATGGAATTCCCGAGTTTGGAACAGCGAGGACAAAATTAGTTAGAGAAAAGGGGGGAAAATGAGTTTATTTTTGTATCTTGTCAAGTAGGCACGGAAGTCAGTTTACGGTAATCAGTAGTCAGAAATTCAGAAATGCATTTTTGTCTTGATAACGAAATGTGTATGAGTGATCGACAGATTCAAAGAAAAACCAGGTAAAGAATCAAACACAAAATCATGCAATTTCAAGAAGGAAAAAAAGATGTATAGAGTCGGAAACAATTTCATAAATTCAATAAAGTCAACTTCACTCAGGGTTAAAATCTGCCTGCGTAACTTTACGGCTTAAACACTCTATCTATTACACCATGTGTGCGTGTAGTGTGAGGGAGTATTGTACGTCCAAAAATTCCGCAAACCTGAGAGTTCAACAAAATGTTCTACCTCACTGTTGTAATCAACAAAGTGTTCTACCTCACTGTTGTAATCAACAAAGTGTTCTACCTCACTGTTGTAATCAACAAAATGTTCTACCTCACTGTTGTAATCAACAAAATGTTCTACCTCACTGTTGTAATCAACAAAATGTTCTACCTCACTGTTGTAATCAACAAAATGTTCTACCTCACTGTTGTAATCAACAAAATGTTCTACTTCACTGTTGTAATCAACAAAATGTTATACCTCACTGTTGTAATCAACAAAATGTTCTACCTCACTGTTGTAATTCAGCATGATAACGACGATAAATATGATGCAAAAAAAGCCAGAAATTGCCTTTACGATTGTATTTATAAGTGTTCAAAATGTTTCAATTGAAATTTTACAGTTGAAATTCCAGTATTTTAAACCACTCTATATGAAATGATTTGCCATGGGACTTTAGCATGGACTAGTTTCAGAAAACAGAATTGAAGTTTCAATTTCAATTAGTTATCGTTGCTAATTTGAACATTTTATTATTAAGCAATCGGAGTCTACACCTTTTTCACTTCAAATTAATCTGAGTCAAGTTCAATTTAATCCAAGTCAAGTTCATTTTAATCCAAGTCAAGTTCAAATTAATCCAAGTCAAGTTCAAATTAATCCAAGTCAAGTTCAAATTAATCCAAATCAAGTTCAATTTAATCCAAGTCAAGTTCAAATTAATCCAAGTCAAGTTCAATTTAATCTAAGTCAAGTTCAATTTAATCTAAGTCAAGTTCAAATTAATCCAAGTCATATTCAAATTAATCGAACCTTAAGTTGAGTTAAAAATTGACACAATCACTTGTTAATTTGAGATTTTTTGTGTTAAATATGTATCTATTGGATGTGATGAGCAAGACAGTCGTTTTTCCTTTTAGCAAGGAATACATAAAATTTTTGCAATATAAAAACAAGCTGTCGTAAAATGTAGTAGGTATCCAGTATCAGGAGGCAGAGTGTGATTCAGATCTTTGAGCGGTGTAAAAGATGCAAGTCAATTATAAAAACTTCGTATTATACTCCTCATTAAAGTTGTTTTAAAATTCTACATTGATGACAGTGTGCATGCATTCAAATATTTGTGTTCAAAAGGTAATTTTTTGTTCCACATACACATAGTTTCGAGGATTTATTTGCACTTATAAATATTTATGTACGTGAAATTCCACTTTATCACATATATATATATTTGAAATCATAAACATGCAAGTACAAAAGATTACTACCGGACGATATGTATATTTAGTCTTTAAAAAAATATACAAATAAGATTCACTGAGTACTATTGTACGATTCCGTTTGATTACAATTTATATGAGTACATTACTACACAGAGACATTCCTGCATTAGCAAGAAAAATGTTGCCACTGCTCTCTAATTTTCATCTTTCAATGCAGCATCTATCACTCTGCATTTTTCTTCTCGTGTTTTCTTATATTTTCCTCTCTTTACTCCTCTTCTTACTCCTGGGCGTATATTTTCTTGTTCATCTTCACTTGTTTCATAGTCCGTTGATTGGTTGTAGAAATCCATCTTGAGGGAAGCGCTGATCCAAATTCAATGAGAAACACTTTTCTTCTCTACTCCTATGTTAGAGAAATCGGTACAAAAGATACTGAAAAAGACATTTTTAAAATTATTTTAAAAACCGATAGTGCGGAATACAACATTACATACATAAAATCCAAATGTATTCCTATATATGTGTGTAAAATATGACTGTTATTAAATTGAATTTGACTTGGATTAAATTGAACTTGACTTGGATTAATTTGAACTTGACTTGAATTAAATTGAACTTGACTTGGATGAAATTCGACTTGACTTGGATTAATTTGAACTTGACTTGAATTAAATTGAACTTGACTCGGATTAAATTGAACTTGACTCGGATTAAATTGAATTTGACTTGGATTAAATTGAACTTGACTTGAATTAATTTGAAGTGAAAAAGGTGTCGTTTAATTTTGCCTACGACGCATCACGTTATATTCACAAACTGTATTGTGGATACAGATGGGTAGTTATGTCCAGTTTCGGAAAATTTGTTGAAGTTTTCGCTGTGAATGCCTTAAAAATTAATTTTCAATTCGACTTGAACTGCGTTTATTTTGAGAAAGTGATCAATAGCTTTAAAAAATTAACTGTTAGAGGTAACCAATCATGAAAAAAATAGCTTAAGGATGGAATAAAGGCAAGATTATTGCGAACCTAAATTACTAGATAAATAAAAGCGGAGCCCCTTCCAGGATTCGAACCTGGCCGCGTGTATTTATCAGTGGTGGGCATCGAGCCTCAAAATATTAGTCCGATCCCGAACTTCCGATCACGGTCAATGGCTAATTTCGAATACGACTTTCCGATCCCGTTGCCAAAAAAATTAAATTATGATTTCAAGTCCCCGCCAAGTCCGCCGTCTGCATGGCTGTGGATGTCGCTCATGTCAGCCTCACCGTCGTGCTGCCGCTGATCATAGGAGTCAAGATCTTTACATTTTTTCTTCCGCTAGGTTAGAATCACTGGATATCTGCTCTTTATTTTTATGTAACCGCGAAACAGAAATGTTAAATAGCAAAAGATATCTTTTCATTCAAACATGTAAAATATAAAAGTAATTCATGATCGTTTAGACTTTAGACGATCGATCAACATTAATTTATTTCTATACATTATTCGCATAGGAGATAAGTTTGCCCCAAATTACGTTCAATGTATGATCACTTTGTTTACTATTGAGGCTTCAAACGTCCAATAAGATTAAATTACTGAAATCAGTGGGAAAATTGAAGAAACACTGAAACACATCTAAGTACTGGAGTACTAAAACTTGTGAGGTCGCACACGCGTATCGACACTTTCAGAGCAGTAGATCGACTGCCACGCAGTCGAAAATAGTTATTGTTTTTGAAGCCGCGTACGAGAAGAAACGACAAGCACGCGAGACGGATTGGTCGTCTTTGTTTTGTTTTTTTTCATTTTTTTCCGTTATGGCCAGGATCGGGATCGGACTTACATTTTACAAGAGCAATCATCGCACTTCCGATCTTTTCCACCGGGAAGTTCCGATCTTCATGTCCGATCCCGATGTGAAAGATCGATTGTGATCGGAAGTTCGGACTTACGATCCGAACGCCCATCACTGTAATTCTGTCTTACTCGGTTAACTCCCTGTGACAAATTTTCATTGTTATCAGCGAATAGGTTTATTTTATAAATGATTTCGAGGTCAAGATGGTTGATAAATGTAGATGATGAAAGATTGTGCGCCTAAACGCTCCCCTGAGAAACCCCTGAAGTTGGTCTAGTCCAATCACTAAAATGCTCTTCAATATCTACTCTTCAAGTACGACCAGCGGGCTGGTTTCGTATCCATCGAAAGAAGTTCCCCTGAATACAATGGCCTTCCACTTTAGCCATAAGCCTTTCGCGATTAACTTTACCGAAGGCTCTTTGAAAGTCAGGATATGTTGGGTCTATGGATTGCATTCAGTCGATGATTCGGTTGTCTTCTCCAGAGAAGTTAAGTTTTGGGATTGGGATTGGAGGGATATTCGCCTGTTTCTAGTTTTACGAAACTAGCCCAGTTGGAAGAGATCGATTGAAAAAATTTGCTAAGGGTTCCTTGATTATTATTTTTTTTAGGTTAGATCCGGTCGATTTGCATGAGTTCAAGAGAATAAGCTCCTTTTCGACAATTCCCACCGAGATTACGTTGTGTGAAACTCGGAAAAGGATGTTCAAGATTTGAGGTTGTGGAATTTCATTTAAATCCTCCCTGGTGAACAGTGTGGTAAAACACGTGTTTGGGATTATGGCTTTATATAGGTCTTCTGCAGGGGCAGAACTGTCTACGTCAATCAATGATCCAATGGCATCTTTTAAAGTTGTCTTTTGTTAACATATTTGTGGAAGAATTTAGCTTTCTAAAATTGGACTCTAACTGTGATTTATTTATTCCGTTTTGTGTGTCTGATCATCCGTTTGACGGCTCTGCAGGCAGGAATGAGTTCCAGACGATGGGCATCTGTTTAGTACTGTTTAAACCTATACAATGATTGCCTGACATTTATGACGAGTGTGATCTTGAGGGTGAGCCAGGGATTGTTATTGTTCGCTTTCAGTCGCTTTATTGGGAGACGATGCTCTGAAGCAGTGAAAATTACTCGTTTTAGTGTCGTGAAGCATTCTTGAGCGTTTTTGTTCTTCGTAAGATCTTCGAAGTTAACTCTGCTGAGCTTCTCTTTGCTTAATTTGAAGATTACTTGTGAGTAGTTAAAGAGCATTTTGTTTTTCCCTGGCGTATAGCCACTGACCGGCAACGCAAAATCAATGATTTGGGGATGATGAATTTTGTCTGTCACCTCTATATATGACGTCTATTCTGAGGTCCGTGGTCGCAATTACGAGGTATTCTGTGCGTATTATTTGTCAAGTCGGTTCAAGCTCGTGCAGACCCGTGTTTAGGCACAATAAAGACAAGACGATAATAAAGCATGCCCCGCAGTTAGGGTGTTGAGGAAACTATAGCTGTTAAGAAATAGTTGTCTCCATTCTATTAGAAGTTCAAAATAACGAGCCAATTGATCTGAAATAAATTTAATCTTCAGTTCTTGCTTGAATCCCTTGTATAGTGTTGTAAATTAACATTCTTTTCTATTCTCTCGCGCGAAATAACTACTCTTATAGTTAAAAATACGTGATTTATGTAGATTAAATGATTTTTTTTACGCCAAATTAAATTTCCAGAGGATGGCCAAGAAGTTGCTGAAATCATTCGAGCCCACAGGTAGTGATATCTCAATCAATCCACTGAAAGAAAGAAAAAGAAAAGAAAAACATTTTATTTCCAATAAAGTATAACATGAAAGTTGATACATTGGTTTTTAAAACACCTTAACATTAAACATCTGTATCTAATAATAACACATTGGTATCGCAATACTCGTGTAAAATGTTGAATCCAAAAATGATTGATAGAAAAGCACATCAAAAATGAGTTCCTTTCCTTTGCCTAATCTGATTTTGACTGTGAATTTGAATATAAGTTACTAAGAGAACACAATCCTCGTAACGCTTAGTTGAAAAATGTATTCGTTTGCGC
>JACJUY010006824.1:6011-25717 GCA_014220935.1 Platorchestia sp. MABIK
TGTCACGAAAAAGATATCTCAAAGTCTGCCCGAAGCGTGTTGCAGCCTGGGGGAGAACACTACACTGGCTTTTCTGCTCTAATACACTTTCAACCTTTCTGAAAAGTGTAAAGAATACAATTGAACCACAATGTGTTACCTTTTACTCTAAAATTTATTTCGGAAAAGGCACCAAAATAGTTGAAATGTTGTTTTACATTCCGGCACGTAAATGAACAATTTACCTAGTGGTACACATATGTACCACTTCGGAGTCAACGTGTTAATTTGTACATCTCAAACTGGCGGTATAGCTTCACGCCAAACTAACACCCAATTGTCTGTAAGTCTTTAATTTCGTTTCAACGACTTAAATGAAATAACAATTTCTGCATCAGTATTATTAGGCTGTGTTTTTTGAATAACGCTCACAGATACTCACGGGAGCGCAGCTGTGTCAGCTGCTGAAATACCGACAGCAGCGTCATGCGAAGAATGTACGTACCTGGAACAACAAAGACCTGTCAATGATGCAAAAATAATATTAGGTTATGAGTTGATCTAGGCCTCTCTAATAGCAATAGAGGTGAGCCAAAGAGAAGAACGAGGAAGACGTCATTTAGTAAGGTGTTAATAAAACGGAAAACACGCGCACTAGATTTGTTTTACACGCTACACATGGAGACAGCTGGAATGAAAAAATTATGAAACGAGTTGAAAGTTACAAAAGAAATTAAAATGCTGAAAAAAGTAGCAAACCGAAATAGTCTAGTCTGCAATTAAAACCCAACAAATCGAATACCTTCCTAACTTTCAGTTTTTTACCTCATATATTCCTCATGGAAGCACTAATTTCCATTATACAAAAGTTGTATTGCCCTACAGGTTAAAGTAAGTTAAAGTGAACAGCACATATTCTACAAAAACAAGCGATGAGACAAAAATTCAAGGCAGATAACTAAGGTTGAACTATCATAGAATTAGTGTCCATTTTGAGAGACGATCACAAAGTATAATTATAGAGATATATTTAATTATAAAAAAAGAATCATCGCAGCTAAAGTTCACCAAGTTTTTTTTAACTGTACTAATGGGCGTTTTGTAACGAAAAAATGGGATAAAATAGGCTCAAATAACATTAAAAAAATTATCACAGTGACATTTTGCTGCTCAAAAAAAAAAAAAAAGAATAAAAATAAATAGCGNAAGGAGTGATTTAGTTTTCTGTAAAAATCCAATTTCGTCTCCACGCTTTGAATATAAAAAATTTTCTGTACCAGTATTGTTAGAATGCATTTTCTAAACAATTCAATATAATTCTAAAACAAATCAAGCCTTTAAAAATCGCACACAACATAGTTATTCTACATTGTTAGATTTAAGAAAGTCTCCATTTAAAGCTTGTTAACAGGTGACAGAGACGGGCCGAACTGAAGTTCAATATCCAACTCAAACTTAAAGTAAATTGCTGTACGCCATTTTTAAAATGGCAAGCATGAACTGGATCGTGCCTTTCTTTAGCTTTAATGAAGTATATATGAAAATGGAGTTTGTGACTACTGGTCGGTCAGCAGCATTATGAAAATACTCTCTGTGCACGCCGACAGCTCACATCACGACCAACTTGTCCAGATCCAGGAAGACTGAAAATAACAATTCGAGATGCGGCGCTCCAACCAAGGCAGAACGATCAGGACAAAATAAAAACGCAACTCCCTTTTTTATTAATTCCAGTCGAGAGCGACCGCAAGAGAGCCACGAACATATCAGCGGCAGCGCAAAGCTCTTCCTTGACCTTCAACCCCGGCGAGAACAGACCATATTACCTGTAATAAAAAATAATAATAATTATAAAACCATTAATGATAATAAAGTGATGATGTGAGCCATAAAATGAAAAAATAAAAATGAAAATAGAATCTTGTGAGCTACAAAATAATAAAAGTAATAATATAAGCAATAATACTAACAATAATAATACAACGAAGAACAATTTCGGGCGCCGGTCATGGCACGCGGAGGGAGTCACAACCTCCAGAAATAAAGAAGGTCACGCGCATGCGCATCGCAGGTCAAGCGAGATCGCGCTGTGAACAGCGAACCTCTTGAGAGCAATTCCGAAAAGACACTTTTTTCGGCGGCCACGCGGGGAGACAAAGAGAAACGAGGGGCAGCGATGCATGGGCCAGCCTTGGCCCTCCTCTGAGTCGCTCTACTGAACTCTGACCCTCGCTTTGGAGTCATCCCGGTCACTTGGGGCTGCCGTCATCCCGGTCACTTGGAGCCATGAAGTGGGTGATACACTGCGATGATGTTACGGTGATCACCACGGGTTTGCTCGCAGTCATTTTGCAGCAACGCATCCAAGGCATGGACAACGAGCGGGCGAAATTCTGCTCTTGTTAGTATAGAAGAATACGTTAGATTCATTTCATTCTTCAGTTTTCTATATCCCGTCGTAAAGGAAGTCGGCTTACCGCGAAACCGACTTCCTAAACGAGTGCCTTCGTTTTTTTGTCTTTCTCATTTCACTATTTTTTAGTCATTCCCATATAACTGTCATCACCAGAGGTTTGCTCACAGTCATTTCGCAACGACACATCCAAGGCATGGGACACTGTAATTAAGAGGACGACAGCAACCGGTAACACAACTTTGAATGTGGTCGCCAGCTCGCAACATTTTGCAGTGCATCGTGTTTTTGCTGCACCAGGCATTATGATTGCGAGTGAGCTCGTAGTCAAGACAATTGAAATAGCCGAGCGTATAGCACGCCTGACAGAAGATTGAATTGTTCCTCCTCAGTAACGTTCAAGACTTGACACTTTGACTGCGACGTGAACCGTATTTGGTCACTGAGTTTTCATTATCCTGCTAACCAGCTAGTAGTCACAAACTCTATTTTCGAAAATACTTAATAAAAGCACGATCCAGTTCATGTTTGCTATTTTCAACATTGCTTACTACAATTGTCTTTGAATTTGAGTTGAATGTTAAGCTTCAGTTATACCTGCCGCAGTCAAAGTGTTAAGGACGACGGTCACTGAGACTGTTAGCACCAGAATGGCTGTTGCAATTGTTTCATCCGCGGACTTTGAAAGTATGGTAGATTAGATTATTAGTTAGTTTAAGCCTCCCTATCCGCAACAAAGGCGATCCAAAGAGAGGAAGGAAGAAGGCACCATTTAGTATGGAGTTAAGGGAACGCGGAATCTATGCAGAAAGGGCATAGAAACAGTAAGATACGAAAGAAGTTCATGAAACAAGATCAAAGTTGAAAAAGAAAGTAGTAGGTGCTGAAAAAACAGGACAGCAGTGAACCGAAAAAAAGATGGTCCTAAACATAACAGAACACATTTTATTTCAACAAAAAGAAGGCCTACCTAACTTTCAGCTCGGGCCCCCACATTGTCCCCCTGGGAGTGCTAATTCCCATAGATACAATATTTGTATCCCCCTGAGAGGTTGAAAGTATGGTAACCACAAACTTACGCGTACCAGTGTTTGATTTTATTTCTCCATCATATGCGAGAGTTTCTATGCTACACTTGAAAACGATAAAAACCGGCATACACAGAGCCGAGTCTCGACCTGCCTACATCGTAGTAAAAAGGATCCTTTATTTCAATCAAACCTGATACACATCATCTTGTGTGATACGTTAGTTTTTCAAATGCCTTATAACCAATACCAAGACGCAATGACGGTTACCCCGGTCAAGCCGATACCCACCGAGTTCACCCCTTTCCCAAAGAGGAGAAATCACCGGGTGGCATTGCCAGGATTCGAACTGCCAACACCTTCCCGTGAAGGTCGCGTTCTTAACCACTCGGCCACGGTGACCAGTACAGAAATCGAATCGCAGCAATACTTTATCTCGGGAATTCACCACCCAATTTTATTCGCATTAAAAGTTTTTATTCACATTAAAAGTAATCTTTTCGGGAATACGATTTTGCACAGGTAGAACATCCCAAGTTAGACAATAAATCACTGACTGCGGCCTACACTGCAAACCTTATCGATCAAACTCCGTAGATTTGTGCCATGAAGGTTATACGGCTTCTTGTAGAGGAGGGTAGCCCATTTTTGAGATGCTCTTATTGATATACGAAGGAACGCTATTACGTACTTTAAAACTGAATATTTTTTGACGTTCTTTCAGTGTTTTTATTATAGAGAAGATTTACTGTACTAAACATTCCTAAACCTAAATGCACTTTAGGAAAACTAGCCCACTTGTGTTGAAACAAGTACATTCACAACAACTCTGGAGCACTCGGCAAGCTTGTTCTGCCTGCTCGGTTTGGTAAAAATGCAGCAAGGTTATTCAACAAAAGTGTTATGGTTCATGAATATAAAACAACTTATTTGCTTTCATTAAACGGGTGACCTCATTCGCGTTTTGGTAAATTCCAATCAATGCGTCATCGTTGCGTCAGGTTAATTAGTTCAGTTAAACGCACACCCAATCCATGCTAATGCATCCAACACCGTGTCGGGACGATCTGCCAAATTGAGCATGATCCGCGCCATAGATGCCAAAGGACCTGTTTACAAACGCATCAAGTGAGGGGGCGATATTTTCAACGCCTGCAAATGGCGCGCAGCAGACGATATCAAGAAATTAACGAGCGTAGTATAGATACGGGACTGACTTGGTTCACTCATGGTCTGCAATGGCGCGTTACAGACGATATCGAGAATTTTACAAGCGTAGTATTTGGCATGGCGTGCCATTCAGCCATTAAAATATACTCCTTCAATTCACTCATGACTTCAACGGCACAAAAGACTGCAATAGGTAATAATTGCATTTGTAGTACTTAAGAACTGAAACTTTCTCTCTCAGCAAGACAACGACCACCTCACCTAACCTCTCAGCACCGGCAGGAGGCACGGAAGACACAGACAATCGATTCAAAACCTTCGTCCTTTCATTCTTGAGAAAGTTTTAGCGAATCGTAATGAACGTAATTGACACCCTGCTCACATGAAGCCAAGACGACTTCTTCAACAAGTTGCTTACCATCCAAGAGCACGAGCGTCCTCAACACCGTATACTCTGCATTTGCATGAAGGTTTAGCGCGTTCCTTGCGATATGACCCATCGGTGGGGCGTTTGAAAAAATTTCAACAATCTCCTAAAATTAATGGTTTTAATGGACCCAGTTAATGTTTGGGATTTATAAAATTGCTTTATAAATTAAAAATGAATCTTGAACTTCAGTTTAACCCACCGCAGTCAACGTGCTAAAAGCCCAACGTAAGCGGCAGGTGCATCCCCGCAAGGGGGCGGAGCCACGATCTTCGCAGGGGGCCGAGCGTCGCAGGTCAGCGGTGAGCGGTTGAGCACTTTCGCTCTTATTGCTGCTTCTTCTGTACGTACTTGACACATTGCCTCTTAACGGGCTACCCCCCTTACGCACGCTGCCCAAGATTTTTTCACCTGACTTTTACATCATCTTCCGCTTTCTTCCAGGCGCACTGGGTACTATTTTCTCGCGTGCGCAGTTCCGTGCGCAAGTCCTGAGCAAGGTGCTGATATAAAATTCCACAAGTATCTTTACTCGTCAAGGGGGCTGTGAAATGAGCTTCCAGGTGCATTCGACACTTCACCAAAAGGTGAACGACGTGCATTCATCATTTTACGAGAGGGTCAAATGTTGTCTACACAAAACGTTGCGTGGGATTGGAGCACTTTTTGTGAGACCCCCTGTGGGAGTTGTTTGCTCCACTTACCCAGAGCGACGTACACGAGCACAACGCATGATGTCAATACAAGCCGCACTTTTTGTTTAGTTTTAGCTTCGACAGATCTAAATAGCTCACAAAACAGATGCTGCTGCTGCCACGGCAACGTCGAGAAGTAATTGAAAAACCTAGAAATGTCCCTCCATTTCAAACCGGTTGAAGCAACAATAATTTTTAGTTGAACGAGTTTAAGCCACCTAAGCTATAACAAAAGTATTCCAAGAAGAGGAAGGATGAGGGCACCATTTAGTCTGCATTAAGGAAGGGCACGTAAAATCTACCCACAGGGTGTGCTCCCACACAAAATCCTCTGAGTATAGAAACAATAAGTTGGGAAGGAAGTCTATGAAACAAGAAAAAAGATGAAGAAGAAAGTGATAGGTGCTGAAAACCGGGACAGCAGTGAAGTGATAAAAGGACCTTTACGAGACCAAAAAAATCTATCCTATTTCAACAAAATGAAGGCCTTCCTAATACTGAGCTCGGGAAATCATATTCAAGCCATGAGAGCGCTATTTCACACAGATTTGATAGTCGTATCCCCCAGTGAGGGCGAGTATTCTGTTAGCTATAGCACCTCAACTCAACAGGCTACTGTAATACCGTGTTGGTGATTCTGTGAATAGCAAGAGACTCCACTGAGAGACACTCCTTGTTTAGTGGATACATTTGCTTTAACACTTTGGCTGCGACGTGAACCACCGGTGGTCAATCAGGGGAATTTCATAATGCTGCTGATCGACCAGTAGTCACAAACTCAGTTTTCATAAATAATTAAAACTAAACGAAGGCATGATCCAATTAATGTTTGCTATTTTCAACATTGCTTACTACTACAAATGGCATTAAGTTGAATATCAAACATAAGTTTCACCTGCCGCAGTCAGAGAGTTAATTGCCTAGCCTCATGTATCCCAAAAAAGAAAAAAGGCTTCGTTTAGCCCATCGAGTGCTGAGTAAGTAGAATAAGTAGAATGCAGAAAAAACTCTATTGAACCATCTACAGAGCGACAGCAAACAGAAATAAGATTCATTTATGCTGCAAATAATTTGCTAAACCATTCATGATCGATTTCGACCATCTTCCCCAAAAACGCAGTTACTTAGAAAACATTTAAACAATATATTGCATCAGATTCAATCCTACGAAGTGCACACTCTCAACAAGTTTGACTCGACGTTTCCGCAGCCACCAGTTATACTGCCACACCGCGGGCGCACCAAAATGAACATCTCGTCACTTTCACTGGGCACGTCCTCATCACTTCCGGTCGCTAAACTCAATTTTTCCGGCACGGGCTTCATAGCAGCCATTTTCATGTTAATGAGCCATTATAATAGCGCTCTTTATTATCATACTCTAGGGCGTAAAAATTTTCAGTTAGGATTTTGGTATTTCTGAAGCATTTTCATTTCACAGCAGCAGCCAAGACACGATCCAAATGTGTCGAGTATCAGACGCGTGATAGTCATATCTTATCTTGCGTTATTTGACTCTGTGTAAGCCCGTGATGACGACAGCCGGAATGGTCATTTTCATATCTTGACAGTCATATCTTGCGTCATATGACTGAGCAAGCCCGTGATGATGACAGTCGGAATGGCCTGACGTGTCGCCGGCTTTAGGAGCGTTTCTCGATCAACTGACCTTCAACGACCGGCGATGGGCGAGGAAGTTTAGTCTTCAGAATACCTGATGCGATTATTCCCAGTTTTCTTGAGAAGTAGGTTGTTCAGCGATGATAGGAATACCGGCTGTTGTTTTTAATGCAATTCCTCGACACTGACGAGCATTCCTCCAGTGGAATTGACGGCACAGAGAGGGACGGATTATCTGAGAAATGCGCAAGTCGCATTCTCCGCATGACTTTTGACGCGGAGAGTTGGTCACGTGTAAGCTGAATGTGCTCGTAAATCGGCAGTCTCGAGTGAGAGCAGGAGTCGTTAAAAAGCAAAACAGCTTTTACGAAAATCTTTGACTTTGGCTCAATTCCTCGCGTAGCGTTCAAGCTTCACATCGATCCCTAGCGTGGAAGCAGAAACCAATCTGTTCTTCTTTAGCACTTTGACCGCAACGTGAGCCTCTGGTGGCCATGAAGGGGATTTTCATAATGCTGCTGATCGACCAGTAGTCACAAACTCAATTTCCATGAATACTTACTTAAAGCTAAGTGAAGGCATGATCCAGCTAATGCTTGCTCTTTTCAAAATTACTCACTACAATTGACCATAAATTTGAGTTGGATATTGAACTTCAGATTTACCAATTGCCGTCAAAGGTTAACTTAGGCTCAATTCCTCGCACAGCGTTCACGCTTCACATCGATCCCCAGATGTAATAGGAAACCAATCTGTACTTCCCTAAGTGGAAGAGGTGACATCACAAAACTGTCAGCGTTGACACGCCAATCGTAGTACACGTCAATCATAGTTCAGGCCAATGGTACATACACGCCAGTAGAAATAGCACACGCCAATCAATGTCTAACATTTGGTGGTGGCAAGAACGTAACACAAAGAAGCGGACTACAGGGTTATCGATGAAGAGGTCATGAGGCACCGCCAACACTACGGTGAGAAAGGAGGCTCGGATAGCTTCAAACAGTGAGTGATTCTCTTCGAAAAATAGGAAAAAGTGACAACATCTTATTCAAGCAGGAGCTGTTTCATTTCTTTAGCGTAATAGACCACTTGCGTAGCGGAAATCAGTTCAATTCATATTCTGTAGCACTTAGCAAACCACACACCAATTGAAAATCAGGGTTTAAGGTATAACTATGGCGTACTTGCGCCGAAAAACTGACTACGAGAATTTTCAGCTTGAGTCACTGCACATGCGTGGAAACTAATTTCGAATGAAACGTTAAAATGTGTGTTACTTCTTTCTTTGATCCTTACTTCCTTAGCGGCCAATAGCGTTCTTTATTATCATACTCTTGCGTATAAAAATACTTCAATGCTTCTGTAACACTATCTGTTCAAAATAAAAATTTACTGGAATTTACTGAAGTTCCAAAACTAATCGGAATATGATTCGTTTTTTTTGGGAGCAGGAACGGCTCACAATATTTTACGTTTCAAATAAAACATTATTTCAAAGGAAAAGTTTAGTGCGAGTTAACCACATAACTTTTTATGATACAAATTCCCCATGTTTAGCTATTTATGCGAGCCTCGCAGCCAAACTAGAGAGATAAAGCACCAATAAAATAAAGTTAATGAAGGCATCACACCGAAAGTGTTCTGCGAGAACACATGCTTCGGACGTTCCTAAATTTTAATATAAATTGCATTAAGGTGGAACCTTCGCCCGAACCTAAACTTTCACACAAATTTCATAAAGCTCGAACCTTCGTACGTACCTAAATTTCGATATAAATTCAAGAAAGAGAGAACCATTAACCGCAAAAAACACGTAATGCAGTCTTACATAAACTTTGCGTTTACGTTCAATAACGCTCACATTCGTTCTTCATTAGTGTGAGAATTCAGCTCTGAGGTAATTGTACTTGCACACATATATACATAATTCTGAATTGAAGGGCATTTGTACGTGGTCGTCCAAATTCAGAAACATCCGAGAGGAGGCTGGGGGAATGTTGTACTGAATGAAACGTGATGAATGTTTTGCTAAATGGGGCTTGAGGAATGTTGTGCAGAATGTTGCAACCAGAAGCACAAGGACGGAGGGCGCAACCATGACCGTGTACGGAAATGGGGAGGCCCTAGGAGACGGTGCACGCGGGACCGCGTCTCCAAATGACCATGGTAGGTGGGCTCAATAAAAGAGATTAGCGGTGAGGTCGCAATAAGCTCACTGACCTATACAGTTTTGGGAGGTCATTGGCACAAAGCCCCTCAAAAAACCGTCCACTTCGGTGTCTTATCACGAGGCTAAAAAAGTTGTCGAGGAGTTTTTTGATGTTCTTATTTAATGTCACCGTAGTTTGGTCATTTGTTTCAGAGTTAGAATGGTCTTTTACTTGACCTGATCATGGAGTTGGAATCCGAAAAACGTTTTTCTGATTAAATATAATTGATTTCCTTTGATCTTTCTTAGTTTCAAGAAGCGTTTTTTTTTGGTTGAAGGCAGCGGTGTAAAGTTCACTGGATGGCAGAGACCTTGAAACGAGCAGAGAAACTGAACAATTGTTCTGAAGCTATGCGAGGAGTTGAGATTAACTGGACCCAATTAGTCTGTGGACGGAGATAAAGGTAATGGATGCGTCGAATTATTTTGCAGGCCAGTAACGGGTGTGGACTCGTGCAAAACAGTTCGCAGACCTCCTTGATCAGGGTGTGCTACTGCTGACCAGTAGTAAAACCTGGACAAAGATTGTACGTAAGTACACAATTTTTTACATTTTCAGATTAAAAAAGAATAAGGGCTATACCGAAGTTGAATTGAAAATTCTTCTGAATTCTATTTTTTACTATAAAGATAATCGACAAGTTACCCACAATATGGAATGTCTTATCGTGCTGAACGTGTTGCAGGTCCGTTATAAAACCTGGAGAAAATTTGTACCTACTCCAAATTAGGAGTAAATAAGAGCTTTACTTGAGACCAATAGAAAATTCTTCTGAATCCAATTTTTAACCACAAAGATAACATAAGTTACGCACAATTTCGAAAATCTTATCGTGCCCAGGTGGAAGGAAAAATGCAATTTGACCGAGACTGATAAAACCCAACAGAGAAATTAATTTCGACCAAACTGGGCATATTGTCCAAGTCGAGTCAGTGCTAAGAAATATATAGCGAACTAAAATTGAAAGCTACAACCTCGAGCCACCTTAACTTTACCCTAAACCGCTCCCAAGTTTCCCCCGGTCAGGGACACATGTGAAATTTGTTGTGTGACTTACCCTCGATACATCCGTGTTTACCCATAAAGTGTCAAAATGATTAATATTGGTATTATTACCATTATTATTATTATTTAACCACTATAGACGCCTCAAAGGCGATTCAGTAGTGAATACTCATACATGAGTGTTTGAATACAGATTGGGATATTCGGTACATTAATTAGGATTCATATTAAGATTAGTAAATTCGAAAATTGATTGATATGCGTCGAGTCTAAGTAGTGGTAGCCGTTACCCACTGATAATATATTCCAACAATAATAATCCATTTCAATGATAATATTTTCCAATAATAATCCATTCCAATGATAATATATTCCAATAATAATTATCCATTCCAATGATATTAAATATTCTCCTAATAATAAAATGTTCCAATAATAATATATTCCTTTATCATAGGAATGAGTGCCACGAATATCAGAGCCAAAGCTCCGGCAATACCTGAACTAAATCACTGCAAAGACAGACCTGATGTTAACTTGCAGCACCAATAAATACTAAGTTCACAACCACGACCAAGTAAAAATCTTAAGAACAACAAGGTTGTACTCTCAACTGTGATCAAGTTGTGCCCGCAACGATGATCAAGTTGTGCCCTCAACGATGATCAAGTTGTGCACTAAATCCCGTCAAAGTTGTGCCCTAAATCCCGTCAAAGTTGTGTCCTAAATCCCGTCAAAGTTGTGCCCTAAATCCCGTCCAAGTTGTGCCCTAAATCCCGTCCAAGTTATGCGCTAAATCCCGTCCAAGTTGTGCCCTAAATCGCTTCAAAATTGTGCCCTAAATCCCGTCCAAGTTGTGCCCTAAATCCCGTCAAAATTGTGCCCTAAATCCCGTCCAAGTTGTGCCCTAAATCCCGTCCAAGTTGTGCCCTAAATCCCGTCCAAGTTGTGCCCTAAATCCCATCCAAGTTGTGCCCTTAACCCCCTGCATGTGGAGGTCACGCAGAAGCGGGTTGCCTACACCAGAGGGCGTGGTGCCGCGTCACCACAGCCGCGCCAAACGGGATTATCTGAGCCTGTAGCTCTCGCTCTCCATATCTTGCGCTCTTATTAAAATTCTCCCGAGTTGAAGTGTTGTGTCGAGTATTGTGGTCGCACGAGTAGAGGGGGTTAGAGGGGGATCTCATTCGTTGATTGAGCGTGGACTTCACTTCCTCGTTAGCATCTTGATCTCAGCGTCATAATGCTGCTGACCGACCACAAACTCAATTTTCATAAATACTTCATCAAAGCTAAATGAAGGTACGTTAATGTTTGCTATTTTTCAAAATGGCCTACTAAAATTGACTTCAAGTTTGAGTTGAATGTTAAACTTCAGTTTAACCAATTGCGTTCGAAGTGCGAAATACCTGGAAAAATATTTCTACAACGCGATTGTTACAATGCTGTGATCACTGAAGATGTTGCAATTGAGAATTTTCCCCACCAAGTTTGGTGGAGGTCACAAGTTTGGTGGAGGTTTGGTGGAGGTCACAAGTTTGGTGGAGGTTTGGTGGAGGTTTGGTAGAGGTCACAAATACAGCCCCATGACCTCCGAGGCACAAACAACAGTTTAAACTGAAACGGGTAGCGACGAGGCAAACCTGCGAGCCGGTTTTGATCAAGGCTAACTGAAGCGGGCGATACACTGGGCTGTTAGATCAGTTATCACCACGGGAAGGCGCGTAGCCATGTGAAGATAAGGGACCTGAATGTGCTGTGTGGTCCGTGTCTCACGTCGTGGAAGAGTTACTGATGCTAGAAGCCCAAAGTTATGACATTCAAAATGAGACAGTTTATTCTTATCCAGGGTGGCGCATTAGCAACGCACCCTTTTTAAAAAATTAATAATAAATAAACTATGAAAGGTATAACGATAGGGTTAATTGCAAACGATAGAGGAACTCTTAAAGTTTATTTACATGTCGTATCCTGTCAACAGATACCCAGAGTATATTGCGGTAATAAATTTTTAAAATATACCTTCAAAAGGGTGCGTGACTTATGCGCCACCCTGTACTTCGTAACTACTCATTCCTCCCATACTCAGCTACGCTGTGGACACTCGAACGCACAGTAAAAACAAATTGAAATCTTCTAATAATTTACACAGTTGTTGCTTAGTGCGTGTGTCTGTGACGCTCATTAGGATGCTTAAATGACCGTATTTGTGATACGAGTTTCACCAGTGCACAAGCACAAGAATATCTTAATCGCGGGTACTGTTGGGATGGATATATTTGTTTGTCATCCACATCTTTAAAACCTGTTCAAAGAAAATACCGAATACCGTCATTTTGGGGCAATTAACGCTACTAGCAACAATATCAGCGCAGTGCTGTGGGCTGCAGCGAGCGGCCGGCACCGCTAGCGGGGGTGGCAAGAACCGGTCCTGGTCACAAACAGGGCCGAGGAGTGCACCAGGACGTCGAACTCCAGGTGCCCTCACGCCTCGCTTCCCAGGTTGGCTTTTTCTAGCCAAAATAATCAGTTTGTAGCATTATTTTCTATTCTTGGTCTGTTTAAAAAATCATTCGACACTTTGCACCTCAGCAGGGTTGCCGGAAAATGATTGACTTTTTCTTTTAAATGAAAACTTGGTCGGTTCAAGAAAAAAATCAGGACCTTTTAACCCAGCAGATTTACAGGAAAATGATCGACTTGGTCTGAACTGGGCCTGTTAAAAAAAAACACTCAGGATCTGGTAACCCAGCAGAGTTGCCGGAAAACGAGTAGTTATTATGGCTGAGTTGAGTTAGAAAACTTTGAGAATTTTGGCCAAAAGAGGCCTTTCTGGCAACCCAGACATGGCGAAGGCCATTCCGTGTCAGGGTCAAAGAACGTTTATTTAGGTTACAGGCTCTAATTCTGGTCATCATTTTCACATATATGCTTCAATATGTGTTGTTCCAGCCATATTAGAAAAAGTTTATGCACCAAAATAAAAGTTGAAGAATAAGAGGAATAAGGTCTGAAAAATTGCAGAGAACATACAAGAAATGGTGCGTAACAAAACCTAACCCTTATTCTATTTCAACAAAAAGAAAGCTGACTTAGCCATCAGCTCGGAAACTCGCATCATTCCTCAGGAACTGCTAATTTCCACAAATACAAGGATACAGACTGTCTAAAAAATGTATTCATACTTCGAAAAAACGACAAAAAACATAATTTATGAGCATAGAGTAAAATAGAATGGCTTCGAATGCAGAAGACAAATGTAATTGAAGAATCATGGTTGCAAATGTTCATATTGTTGACAATGTGTGTCCAGACAAAGCTGATAACGCGCACCAAGGGTTTCGCAAACGTCACGAAACAGGTCAATAGAAAATATTGTGACACTGTCTTTCAATTTACAATTTCAATGCATCAATTGTTCTTAGTTCGGAAACCACAAACTTCCTCTCTTCCAAGGTAAGTTAATTTCCTGTCATGCTGTGATGAATTAAATACACCTGCAATTAAAAAAGGTCAGCATGTAGGCGACGGTTAAAGTGTGAATACATTTGCTTGAGACACCCTGCACAATATAATGTTTATCCACTAAAGATGGAAAGACTAACAAAGTGAGCTCTCCGAAACATTTTTATGCCGGCCGGAATAAAGTATTATGAACACACGAGCCAGAATAGGAAGTAAATTCTCGTAAGGGTCATAGTGAGGTCAAAGAATTAATAAACGGTGTTCATGTAAGCTCGCACACTTTACGCCTACTAAGACCCACAACAAACTACCTTGTGTCAAGTGCGGTGCAGGTAGCTCAGGGCATCTCGAGAGAACGCTAACCCCATTTACGACGTCAATTAACACTTTGACTGCGATGCGACCCACAAATGGTCCCTGAGGGGATTTCCATAACGCTGCTGACCGAACAGCAGTCACAAACTCAATTTTCATATATACTTGACAACTAACTGAAGGCACGATCTATCCTTCGTTCCTTATTTTCAAAATTGACCTCTAGAATGAACTCTGCATTTGAATTGAATATTGAACTTCAGTTGAGCCCATCGCAGTCAACGTGCTAAAGCAATTCTACGTTTTCGTTCATCATATTAAACGAATACAATTCAATTGAAGGTTTTGTAAGTTTAACACGTTCCCTGCGTATTGGGCCACATGTGTACCAAATGGTGAATTACCCATTCACGTACCGGCATAAATGAATGACATTTCATCTTTCCCACGACCTTTTAAAAAAATTATTGTAATTATACGAGGTGAAACGTATCGTGCAGTTGCATGTTCATATTTCATATTTTCATATTTCTTTCATATTTATTCCAGCTCGGGACCTCACATTTTCTCTCTGGGAATGCTAATTCCCAAAGAGACGATAGCTGTCTCCCCCCGAGGGGGTCCAACGGCAGAACATAACGAAGTTTCCATCAATGCTCCTCACGCACGTACTGACAACGAGACAAGTAATTATCAGAGAGCTAAGCGACACACATCAATCCCTACCCACCTTTGTTTCCAATTCTATGCCTCGGATGCAAAAGTAACGAGAGAGCCATGCTACACACATCACAAAGGCAGCGAGGAGCCGACACATTTCTGCCGAGAAAAGCAGCGCGCAATGACACACTCCTACAGGAGATTCAAGATAAATAAGCAACTCGGATTGTGCGCTTAGGCGCTCGGCAGGAACTGGAGCACAGAGGGCAGGCTGTGCGGCCGCTCGTGACCTTTGACGGGCCAATAAAGTGTCGAGATGTAGGAAGCATCAATAAACAGTAATATCGAGGCCGTCTACGCACGGAGTGTAAAACTCCAGCACGACCATTGTCGGGCGTGTAGGATGAGTTTTTCCTAATGGAGAAATCTGCGGGCTTTTGAGGGTAAATGCACCGCAAAAATGGCAGCATTTAAAAAAATATTTGATGAGGTTCAAGTGCAACTTGAAGAGAAGAAACGCATTCGAGTCACACGACCTTTGAAACAGAGGTAAAAAGTTCCTAAACTCTACAACTGCGCAAAGGTAAAGCGAAGACCGCTATATCATGGGAGATTATTTCAAAGACAGAACCACCTGAGAAATTTTAAGGGATATTCAAGTCCATTGGTGACACTCATCGCATAATGGTAGAAATTATAAAATAGCAATCATATACCTGTACAACCACAACTTTCACTAATTATTTGCTCATGTATTCAAACAGAATAATAAAGCAATATATTTCACAGCAGTAGTAAACAGCTGACGCTTAAGCGCTGTCCGTGGAAAAATAACGAAGTGTAACACAAGAAACGAAAGTTCGTAGCCATTTCACATCTGCTAGGACTCGCATCTGTTACTTGGTAACATCTGTTAAATGAAAGCAATCTTCATCGTTAACTTGTGCTCGCCGTGGCAGAGTGGTTAAAGGTCTCGCCCTTCCGTGAAGGTTTCCAGGGTTCGAATCCCGGCGCTGCGCGGTAATTTTCCCGTTCGGCATAAGGGAAAACTCAAGCACAATACCTAACTCAACCCAAGTGTCTGAAATGGATACCGGCTTTACGGGGGAAACTGTGATGCTGCCCTGGTGTTAGTAATAAGGTATTTGAAAAACCCAATATACAAGATGATATGTATCAGGCTTGATTTGAAATAAAGCATCCTTAGATGCCGATGCTTGTTGGTTTGTTTCTTAACGTCAGTCACAGAGATGCTGCAGCACGCACACAACATCTATTCCGCGGCAGCCAACTATCAGTGCAAGTTGGGTATCGAATCATCGTTATTGTCCTCATTTTCATGTAATAACAATGAAAGGTTATGCAAAGCCACTAAATTACATTGAGTTAACGATGACGTTAATTTTGAAACAATAAGGTTAACTCTCTCAACGCATTAAAAAAAAAGCATCGAGGTGAAAGAACTATACGAAATCTTTAATCCGCAAAGAAGTTGAAACTTTTGTCGCGCAATAAGAGAAAGAAACAAGAAAATGTTCCAAAAAGTGCAGGAGCAAAAACAGGTAGACAAGGAATGAGTGAATGAGCCGACTTCGCAATTCCTACTCAAAAGTACCGTTGGAGAATGCATTTCCTTTTAATCATCCTGCATGAGCAAATGATCGTCGAAGCCTTTGGAGAGGAGCACAGGACCGTCTAAGCCTTTGGAGAGGAGCACAGAACAGCAGAAGCATTTGGAGAGGAGCACAGGACAGCAGAAGCATTTGGAGAGAAGCACAAGACAGTAGAAGCATTTGGAGAGAAGCACAGGACAGTTGAAGCATTTGGAGAGAAGCACAGGACAGTTGAAGCATTTGGAGAGAAGCACAGGACAGTTGAAGCATTTGGAGAGAAGCACAGGACAGTTGAAGCATTTGGAGAGAGGCACAGGACAGTTTAAGCATTTGGAGAGAGGTACAGGACAGTTTAAGCATTTGGAGAGAAGCACAGGACAGTTTAAGCATTTGGAGAGAAGCATAGGACAGTTGAAGCATTTGGAGAGGAGCACAGGACCATCTAACTAAGCCTTTGGAGAGGAGCACAGGACAGTTGAAGCATTTGGAGAGGAGCACAGGACCATCTAACTAAGCCTTTGGAGAGGAGCACNACAGGACCGTCGAAGCCTTTGGAGAGGAGCACAGGACCGTCAAAGCCTTTGGAGAGGAGCACAGGACCGTCAAAGCCTTTGGACAGGAGCGCAGGACCGTCAAAGCCTTTGGAGAATCAGGCATCTCGCATATCCCCACTGGAGCGTCAAGTCTTTAAGACATGCAAACCAGGTCCTTCCCTAGCATGTCGCAGGGATGCGGGGAAAAACAGCCTCCACAACAGGCATTGTAGTTCTTGAAATTTTAACATTCCCACTTTTTCAATCACAAGAAGTAGACTATCAAACGAACATTGTGAAAGTCGGTGCGTAGCCTTGAGACTTGACCTACCATTTAAAAATGGTATAAAATAAAATGTCAAGAAATGTACATGTTCATTGATGATACACGGTCCATCAATACATTGAATACGTTGACGAACTTAAAGTTGATGTGTTCATTGAGTTTACTCAGACGTAGTCGACCAAACCCAAGGGCGAGAGCTGCAAGGCCGGAGCTGCCACTGAACTTGGCGGCAGGGATACAAAACAAAGCATAAATTCGTGCAGATCTCAGAAGCACCAATTAAAGCTGCAGAACTGAGCCAAAAACCTGGCGAGATAATTGCAGCCTTCAGATACCTAATGATAGAGACGAGGAATTATCGATGCTACTTATACGATCTGCTAAGTTGTCCTTTAGGGCATCGTAAAGTTTTATAAGCCGTTCTCAGGAGGAGCGCTTTAGTAAACGCACCGCATCCTGTCAAAGTGAACGAATTCTGACAACAGTGGATACACGCCTGGCACTAAAAGCATAAAGAACTTCATTTTTAAAATACAAGTGGCTTGTGAACCGAGGTCGCAGCCTTGAACCAAAGCCAAATGAACATCACAGTATTCTTACGAGGGCCGCGTACAAGACTGCCCAAAATTTCGTAGGCAAGATCAAACATTTATTTTCACACCATTAGGGCCTGTGACAAAACTTGCAGTGTCTAAGTTTATCTTTCAGGGAAAAACGAAGTATGCATTTTACGCTACGCTTCTCATAGAGCAGTTCGGTGCAGCGACGAAATTAGCAGATTAGTTTAATTAGAGGTAAGTTTAAGCCTCTTTGACCACAACAAAGTGTCCCAAAGAGAAGAAGGATGAAAGCACCATTTACTATGGACTTGAACGAACAAGAATCTGTGCACGAAGTCTGTTCACATAGAAACAGTATGTTAGGAGGAAGGTTGTGAAATATGATGAAAGTTGCAGAAGAAAATATAGTTACTGCAAAACAGGATAGTTGTTAGTTAACTGAAAGTAGGTGGCCCTTTAGCAAAACAAAAAATCATTTTCGACAAAAAGATGCCCTGCCTAACTTTCCACTCGTAACCTCATACTTTGCCCCTGGGAGCGCTAATTCTCACAGATACAATAGTTGTATCCCCTGAGGAGGAAGTTTATGAAACACTATTTAAGTTGATGGATAAAGTAATAGGAGTTGAAAAGTACTCGTGAGGTAAAAAAAGATGGTCTGTAACAAAACAAAAAACCTATTCCATTTCAACAAAAAGAAGATTATCCAAACTCTCAGCTCGGAACCCTACATTATCTTATTATCCAAGAATAAAATATCTGCATCCTCCTGAAGCCTGAGAAATGGCCAAACATTATCTTGAAAAATATTTTAAAACTGTGACCAACATTACAATTCTACACAAGACCGGTAGCATGAAATTCCCTGTCATTAGAAAGAAAATCATCTCAGAAATGTTGATCTTCACGAGCATGGTAACTGCAGAAACCTTTAACATTAGCAGGAGATGTTGACCAACACCGGCATGGTAGCTGCAGTAAACACATCAGCTGAAGATGTTGACCGGCATGGTAGGTGTAGTAACCATAACATCAGCTGGAGATGTTGACCAACATAGCTGCAGTAACCACAGCACGTGCATAGGTCGTAAAGGCGTCCAGAACAAACATTTTTTCTCGCACCGTTGAGATTGCGCGCACAGAAGCATGACAGAATCCTTGGAAGTATACAAAGAACAAGAGAACGAAGCCTCACAAATGGGTCACGGCTCAGCAGTACGTCCAGTTCGCAGAGTTATTTAACAGCGTCATTTAGAGGGCAAGCACGGCGCCGGGGTTACTAGAACATTTTGCTGACAGCTGCCACTTTTTTGGTGCGTTTACACACGTTCGATGTACATTTTTTTATTATATTATATGTTAGTTAAAGCCTACCTATCCGCTACAAAAAAAAAGCGTATCGAAGAGAGGAAGGAACCATATAGTATGGAGATAAGGGAAGGCGAAATCTATGCAGATGTGGCATAGAAACAGTTGTTTGAGAAAGAAGAATATGAAACAAGATCAAAGTCGAAGAAGAAAGTAGTAGGTGATGAAAAACAGGACAGCAGTGAACTTAAAAAAAGATGGTCCTTAACAAAACAAAAATATTTTATTTCAACAAAAAGAAGGCCTACCTAACACTCAGTTCGGGCCCTCACATTTTACCCCTAGGAGCACTAATTCCCATAGATACAATAGTTGCATCCCCTGAGGGAGCGCAACAGAAACAAAGAATTGGCTCA
>JACJUY010006825.1:0-37088 GCA_014220935.1 Platorchestia sp. MABIK
AGCTAATGGAAATGGGCTCAAATCATTTACTTTGACGATCATGAGCGTGAAATATTAACCCTTGTTCTTTGCAGGGAATCATTTGCTTCTGTTATTTCTTTTCATGGGTTAAATTATTTCAGAGAAATGTTGAAATTTGTTTGCAAATTATTTATTTGTTTCCTTAAACATTGGGTAAAATTTATGTTGTGTAGAAGAGGTTGCTTCCAGTGATTCATACTATTGAGGAGAACGATATTTTCAATGATGACTTCTAAAGCCAACTTGAACCCAAAATAACAAATATCGTTGGTCAATTTTGAAATGATTTCGACATTCTTCTGTTTCTATTTCTTACAACGCCTCGTTAGAAAAGGTATACCCTAGTGTTTATCATGCTGAATTTGCTTGCTAATTTTAAATTATATGTATTGTCATAGATGATTTCATAATTTTTGTGTCGTAAATTTGATTCACTATCAAACAGAGTTCATTTTTTCCCGGAGTGATTCTGCCGAGGAGAAAATTAAAAAATGAGTAGTTCTATTTCCTATTTAACATTCTTTGAGGATTCGCTAACTAAAATACACCTGATACAATCCAAATTCCAAATTTGTTGGATTACCTTCCTTTAATATGGTTTATTATTTTAAAGCTAAACGAAATTTTTAATGATTCCTTCTGATAATTCTGTTTATTTTTGGGAACGGAATAAGGCTGATTTCATTCGAAAATATGATTGTTCGTTACCAGTTTGCTTCGCTATTAACAGCAATGATTTGCGCTTTTCCCTTGTCATTCGTTGGCAATCTTACTTCACCATCGATGGTACTGCCACACACCACGTTGCTCAAAAATACATAAACATTTTCAGTGAGTCATAGAGAGGTATGTATATTAAAAGAAACCCCTAGGTTTTTATCCAAGGCGACTGATGACTTTCGTGCACAAATCTCGTTATAAAGCGATCTATATTATCGGTTACAGAATCAATCAAAGGTTGTAAATAAATTTAATTTCTCGTAATTTTACTCTGTTAATAAAATTCCATACAAGATGCATCTGGAGATTATACTACTGGTCAAGGAAGTTGGATTTGTATCCAACTTCCTTGCTACTGCAAAATACGTCACTAGAAGTTTCAGAAGACCATGCCAGCCAGAAATAGCGGGAACCTGAATCCTAATGCTGTGTGTTTATTTTGCGAAAGTTATTGAGCGTGTTCCATCATACGGAATGTTTTTACTTGCTCACACCAACCAATATTTCCTTCCATTACTGTAATATTCTCAGTACCTCGATTCATGGGGAATCTAGCGCGTAAGATCACTGGGAAAACTATTTTGACACATGATTGAAAGTCATAGTGCAAGTCAGATTTCCAAGTCACACAATAACGACAACAACCAACATAAATTGTAGTACTCTAATATTTTCTGAGAGAAAAACATCTCGAGAAGATTTCTTTTCTACTGAACTAATAAAAGACAATTTTAACTCTACTTGGTTCGTTCAGGGTAAATACTAAACAACTCCATATTGTCGAATTTAGGCGTTATAAAGGTAAGCTTCTCGAAATTAAGGCTTTTAAAATTATTTTCCATGGTTTTCTTCTTCATTATCAACACCTTTGCTAGGCAGTGACGAAGAACTTCAAAAAAAATTAGTACGCACAACTTCTATGAACTTGTACAATTATACCTATATGTATGACCTATTTCAATACCTGACATATGCATCCTGTGATGCTCAATTCCTGTTCATCATGTTTACCTCATTTTCCAAGGTGTACATTCCTTACCGCCCTCCGTGCACTCCAAGAAACACTCGGTAGCACTCCCAGCGACCTCCATTGTACATTGTACCTTACGCTCTATATATTCACCCTGCAACACTCGCGGTACCTAGGGGAGTGCATCATGTGGGCTCACCTTGTCCTCCGGAGCACCACCTCGGTCGGTGGGGTACTCCCAGTCCATGTCGAGACCATCGAAGTTGTGGGCCGCCAGCATCTCCAGCACACTCTCGATGAAGGTGGCCCGAGCCGCAGGGTTAGCAGCCATCTGGTCAGGAGAAAGTTCATGTTGCTTACTTCTGCTTCTTAAAGATTCGTTGATTAGTTGAACAAAAGTATATTAGAAAAAATCTCGTGATAAGATTTTTATATTTTTCAAAAGTCCGGTAAAGCTACTTATACGAGTACTTGAATATAAACTTTTAAACATCTGTAGCCTAATGAATTTAAGTTATCATATTTTAAAAATTGATGACCTAAGTTTTGAATTAAAAGAGGGTAACAGAGGTGAAGCGAGTATACAATTCACTTAAAATATTTCTGTTTGTAAAACTGTCCAAATTAAATTGTTTTTTTTTCTGCTTAACTGTTGTTACTTTCCTCCACTATTTGTCGCTCGATGTCTACAACTGAATAGAGTTTAATTTGAAGATAAAATGCAAAGCATACGAAAACAGTTGAACTAACCTAACTGGTGCAGCCATTACACTTTTCCCCGTGTGCTTTGAAGCAGTAAATTCACAATTAATGCCAAAATTAAATTACAGCTAAAGCAACGAAATTAATTGCACTACTCTTTTCAAGCTACGTATTTTAAAAAATGTGCGAAATTAGCGTCACCACAATATTAAGTAACGCACATATTTAACTCTGCATGCCATCACATTTTGTAAGACCAGGTTGTGAATAGGGTATACTAAATTTACTCACAGCTGAATACTTGGCAGAACCTTCGTTCCAGCCTCCGATGGCCAGCAAAGCCTTCAAGTTCGGGTTGACATTTTTGAGTCCAGTGAAGCGATCAAAGGCGCACTTGCCGTAGTTGTCGCACAAGTCGTTCCAGGCATCCAAAGCTTTGATTTTGTTATCAGGTCCAAGTCCGGCGAACCCGTAAATGATGTGGGTGCACAGGAACGGATCAATGTCTTCTACGTCGAACTTACCCATTCCTTGTCTGTATACGGCCCATGAGCCATAGTAGCAAACCATCACGCTCTCTGTTACGAAGAGGGAAATAAATGCCAATTTTCCATAAGCCTGCTACAGTAACGAATAAAATTTAGTCCAGTGAAAGCTGCTCTCAAAGATCGAAATGTGTTGTCGGGAAAAAATTGACAAGCCTTATAAGTACGAGAAATTTGAGGTATAAGTACTCTTACCAAAATACTCACTTCTTTTTACAAGTTATCTTTAAATTTACATAACATCAGCGCACTAAATACAGTTATCGCTTTCAGAGTTGCATTTCATTTCTAAGTCGCCTGTTCCCAACTTATGGATGAATTCTGTGAAGGAAATCATTTGCTATTCTTCACTCGTTTCATGGGTTAAATTATTTCAGCTTCATGTGGGAACTTGTTTGGAAATTACACATTTGTTTCCTTAAAACATTGTGAAACCCTCAGGTTATGGAGATGAGGTTGCATCCAGTGATTTCTACTAGTGAAGTGAGCAATATTTCATTTCCAGAATGTAATCCAGTGATCTAGAAACGAAAGCTCTTCATTCAATACATAACAATGACCACGTCAGGTGAAAACACATAGAAGCTATTCTTCAACACCACAGAAATCCTGAAAATTCCAGCAAGTAGGAAAGGGTAAACATGAAAACGGCCAAAAAATATCAGAAGCATATACTGTCTCATACCTATCATGATTATAGAGTCACGTACAACAGTGGAATGTTTAGAATGAACTTTCAAACTGTTTACTACGTAATTCTTCTATGTAATAAACCTGAATATGCTCTGATTTCTCCTCAGCTACCACCAGATTATGAATATGAGTATCCTGCAGTTGCTTCTAACCAACCAATAAATTGTTTAATTTCCTGAAAGACCATTTCACAATAGCATGCCTGGGTTGTACAACTGTTCTAGAGTACGGACATAATGGTAACCCTCCTCTTCTGTGAGCAGTGCGACAAAAACTTTACCTGATAGAGAGAAACTGAGGAAAAGAAGAAAAGGTAATGTTAAGAGCTTCATCGTGGGCAACACTGGTGCTGTGCTTGCTCAGTTCGTTGAATTGTGTCTTAGGTGTTCTCAAACCCTGTATTAAATATCATAAAACGCGTGGGAAAAACCAGCCGCGTCGTTCGAGAAATGTTGCTCTCACTGCACGGATCACAGCAAAGGTAGATATCGCACTGCATCCCTTCCCCAAAATGAGATCATGACGATAAGATTTTACGGCTCAGGTGCAGGTGGACATGACCCAGATAGACAGTGCCCTCTTCAATAAGGAAAGAAATAAAAACTTTTAATTCCAAGGATGTTGATGCATGAAATGTTTAAAGTGTTGCATTTTTTAAAATTTCTTATTATAAATGTCCTTAATTGGTAGACAAACCAAATGAGGTGTACAATAGCCTCGTCAGGGATTAATTATGCTATTGAGATAAATCATCAAACTATTTTTTTTATATTTTATTCAACACAAAATGACTGAAAGAGTATAAATACTTTAAATACTACTGGAGAATACATTCGAGGTTCTTCTTAGAACAAAAGAAGAAAAGACATCAAACACTCCACTCCACTCAACAAGCTCAAATACCGTCCTATCATTATCAAGTATTAAGAAAAGTTTAGCCAAAAGAAATTTATGAAAAATCTGAGTTTAAACATGTTCACTTGAAACTAATAAACAAACAAATGTAGACACGGAAATTATGGTCTGAGCTTCTGAAAAAAAAGCGATCACGTGACGCTGTGGGGAGTACAAAATGCTGAGATGGCAGCATGTGGAAGAGATTTTACACACTAAACTTAGTGAAATAAATGCTGATATCAAGTACTGTTTAACTTTCATGAGGCGAGATTTTCATTAACTATTCAACTCAAGATCCTTCTTCGTAGCAATCGATGATGCTTTGTATTCTATCACCCGAATAGAATGGAAAATTTCTTACTGCTAAGATTTCCAATGGGTTGTACTGTCAAGAAAAATACTCAATAAACACCCTACACTAGCTTAACTGGCTTAAGAGTTTGCTTAAGGAATCATTGACTGCGTTTGTGGTACCTTTTACGTTTATTTGAAACTACGAAACAAATCATGCAGTATGGTATTATGTAATGAACTCGACGATACGCGATGAACTAATAACCTAGAAAAGTAAGTTTCTCTTTCGGATCAGGGCCTCATGTATGCCTACGCACTGCTTCTTGCAAGATAAAGTTCTGTTACGTCACCTCGCGACTGATACTGTTTTCGTAACAGGGCCACGTGACCTACTTACTGCAGTGCGAACTAAAAGGATGTCAGGTGGCGTGTTTGAGAGATTTGGAAGCTGTTTTCCCTTGATTTTGAGTAGAGATGTACCGATAGCATCGGTATCGGTATCGCCAGTATCCGGCTTTTTCTCGAGAATCGGGATCGGCGTCCAAAGAAATGAAGGACCTCAGCCGATACTCCGATACTTTTATACTTCTTTCACGAGACCGGTAATGTAAGATTTCGGTAGACAAGCTTAATAACAAAAATTTCCTGAGTAAATTAATTTTTTTATCAGATAAAATAATAAAAGTTAGATTTAATGTTGAACATAACAAGAATTATAATTGAGCATGAATAAGTATTGTCACAACCTACTCCATTTACACAGAAAAAATGTGCTGAGTGTTCGTACCCGTATTCACAAACACACGCAATAACACGCAGGCTAGTAGGATGCTACTTAATTTAAAATTTTTATAATGAATAATGCTTATCGTATATGCTACAGAGATCGTAACTTCGTGTTTATAGTTGCACAATACAGTAGGGGCTGAATAATAAATGGATAGATTCCCCATTTCAAGACCCCGTGCAATTACGAAAATTGGACTATATATGAACAATAATGTAATTAGGTTAATAATAAATCTAAAACTTACAAATACTAAATAGAAAAAATGTATCGGAACATGCATAATAAATACGCGAACAAAAGTTTACAACACATTTCAAGATTTACATATATTAATACTTCGTTGCATAGCCGTTATTTAATTATGACTTCGAGACGCTTAGAGTAGTTCACAAGCCATTTACAAGTTTCGGGTGTAATATTATTCCCTTCTCCAATGCAAATTTCTTTGAGTTTAGTGATGTTATTGGGACTTCTCTTCTGAATCTTCAATTTCAATTCCCTCTGCGAGCTTTCGATCGGATTCATGCCCGGGGATTGACTTGGCCATTATAAAATTTTTATCTTCTTCATCCTCAACCATTCCTTTGTTTCGTTGTCTTGTTTGAAGGTCCATTCAATTTTCAATTTCAACAAACGAGCTAAAGGCCGGAGTTGCTCTTCCAATATTTCACTACATTTCCTGCCATTCATGGTTCCTTCAATGATGTGAAACTTACCTTACCCTGATGGCTCAAAGATCCCCCAACCATGATTGAGCCACTTCCAACCTTGATAGTGGGTATGGTGCACTTTGGTGTCTACTCTTCGTATTATTGCCTCCAAACATAGTTTGTGCTGTTTCTCCTAAATAGTTGGATTTTGGTTTTATCTGACCACATCGCTGAGTTCCAAAACGCTGCTGGCTTGTTCAAATGGTCGTTGGCACATTTCAGCCTGGCCTTGACGTGACGTTTCTGGAGAAGAGGTGTCCTACGAGGAGTGCGGGAGCAAAGACCTTCACGGCGTTGTGACCTGCTGATCGTGTGTTTGTTGTCTTCGATCCCAGATGTCTTGAGATCATTGTTCGACTCTTTACGAGTAGTGTGAGGCCTCTGCACTACTATTTGGTCCAATTTCCGAGCAGCACGGTCGTTTATCTTCCGTGGACAGCCAGTTCGAGGCTTGCTCAGAATCGTATTTCGGCATTTTCACTTACGTTTTATGGTTCGAACTGAGATTTCTAAAGAGAAATTTTGTAACTAACAACTTGAAAACATTCTATATTGTTGCTTGTCAAAGGTTTCTAAAGTGGAATCATACTGCAACTCTAGTAAGCCTGAAACTAAACTGTGTTAACACTCACTGTAAAATGAAAAGGAATTGTTAGTGAATAAACATGCCTTTTTTTTGCATTCATTGCTCCTTATAAATATGATTTAAATATTTAAATGAATACACTTGTGTACCACCGAATATGAAATAATTATTCGTTGTACAGAAGTGCGATCCTGAGTTGTCTAACTGCGTAATTGTTCCTTCTTATTAATGTGTATTACTATTTATTATAAAAATAAAAGCATCGGTGTCGGTTTCGGCATCTGAAAAATTAATTTTCAGCCTCCTTCTGGTATCGGTACATCACTAATTTTGAAATACAAATCCTGACCTTTCCAGTTCATCAATTCATATCGAATTAATTGGATTTGATAAAAGGTTAAGAAATTATGAATGAGCATTGACATATTATCCTGAAACTAAGAACTTGCCTGCGACTCAAAATTTGATCAACATCACAGCTTGGCTGCCTCTCAGAAATCTAAATAACATTGAATAGCAAAAGTAAAACTAGTATTAATTTTCGTATGGACTGTTACGTATCGAATGTAATTTTACAAAGTTTTTGGAAATGATGCGTATTTGATCCTAGAGGTATGTTCAAATTGCTCTAAAGCTAGAAAATGATAGAGAATAGTTTAAACTCCTTGTTTCATTTTTGGCTCCCTTATTTCCAAAAACCTCTTCTCAATGAAGCGAATTATGGCCAGACCTAAACAGAAGTCCTATTTTTCTTGAACATAACAATTTCTACTTCAACGTGAAAAATGTTCAAGATGTTTTTTTCCGAAGCTTCGAAATTGGATTAAATACTTGCTGTGAAGAATTGTACTAGAAGCAAAATTAATAGGCCTTTTCACATGTGATCTGGGTAGTCATTGGCCAATAATTCGAAACATAAAATACTTTTTTGTTCGTTCTTTTATTATTTTCCTAAGGAAAATGTGATTGCTCTACTGGGTCAACTCGAAACGCACCAACGTCAGAAATGCCTATCGTCATGACCTCATTTTGTAGAAGGTGCAATGCGATATCTGCTCATGCATTGATCCCTGCATTGAAAACAACAAATATCACTGAACACGAGTTCTTTTTCTCACACGTTCTGTAGTATTTAATCCAGAGTCTGAGGATACCTGAGACACAGTTCAACCAAGCGAACAAGCCAAAATGAAGCTTTCAACATTACCTCTTCTGCTCCTCAGCGTCGCTCTATCAGGTGTAGTTTTTGTCACATTTTTCGGAGTACATGAGAAGGGTGACCATTTTACCTGAACTTCATCTTAATGATACAATGTTTGACATGCTGCTGAAGACTAATGCTAATAAAACTCCACATTAACTTGCTGAAATTTTACATTAACTCAATTCAATATTTTACAGACTAAAGATTCAATGTTTAAAGACAGGAAAAATATCTTGTTATGGCAGGATGACAGTGAATGGATGGCATGGATGGATGGATGACATGTACACGGGGCTATTTTTATTGTGGACTAGCGTACGAAAATTATACAATCATCTTGTTATTGGATAAAACAGCAACCACTCTCCCTAATTAATCATTCAAATGCGGACACCAATCTAAATCAGCCCCAATAATAGCCATGATTCAAATTTATCTATAACCGTGAGGTACAGAAGCCTGTAACACGGATTACATATCTACACTTGCAACACGTGTTCAGGCACTTAATTATTCAAGATATGAAGACCTGTAGTTACAGACAAAACAATTGTTCAAGTATACATAATTACAATACGGCTGTTACTCGGAGTAAACAGGATTGCTCACATCCGGCGTTCAGGAAAAATTTATAGTCACTTCATTTACGTACACAATGTTTCGATTTTCTTTCAGGTTTCCAAATCTTTCTCTTATTTCTCCTTATGAAGAGCACTGAGAGCTTTTGGGGGTCTCGCTTGCTTAGAATTTGTACATCGCTGCCTTTTTAAGCACTCAATTCCTTTATGCGCGTACTTTTAGGGTCATGTCTCCTTGCTTGAAGCTCTTGAAAGATTTTTCAGAGACTAATCTCTTTTAAAAGTAGTATTTACGGTTCAAACTTAGAAACAGCATCACTCAAACTTTGTGATGTTTGCATTACACTCCTGAGCCATTTTGAACTTCCATTTTTCTGTTTTTTTTAATTTTTAGAATGAAACTCAATACCAGTAATTGTGAAAAAATTTAGTCTATATGTAATGTTCTAGAATCCTGCTTGCTGGGTAAGGGTAGAATTCTAAACACCAACTAAGTGACGAGCAAACTGTGTTACTAAATTCAGAGATCATCTCACCTTTGAAGCAGATTTTTTCAACTGCGCGCTCAATTTTTCAGATGAGATATTATACAGAATTTGATTTTTGCCAACGCAATTAATGGAAGCGCCACAAACACTGCACACGGGTACGGGCCTTGGCAGATACAAGCGTTCTAATATTTATAAATTTATAAAAGACTTGAAATTTAATATGAATATTCAAAACGTTTTGTGGATTAAGTGGTTGTGTATCATCCGGGCCTGGAAGACGATATAGGATGACAGAGGATGGTTAATGTGCTTTTACCATTCGAATTAGATCCACTGCAACAACTGCTGCAAACGAACTCGAAAAATATACGGAACTTCAGTCGAGGCCCACTACAGCATGTGTGGGAAAATGTTTTCATACTAACAACTTTCACTGTCATGTACATAAAACTGAAAAGGATGGAGGAGAAAGATGTAAAAATGTTGTCAAGTTATAAACATTAAATATGAAAAGACATACTCGTATTCATAATAAAGTCAAAAAAATATGCATCAATTTGTTTTTAGATTTTCCTAATTTTTAATTTTACTTATCGGACTAATTCAAATTTCAAATTTTGACTCAATACATTGCTTTTATGCGAGAGCGTTGTCGAATTGATTTTGAACTAAACCAACTGCGCGAAAATAAATCTCTTGTAATTCCTTCAACAGAGAGCGTTATGGTTTGCTACTATGGCTCATGGGCCGTATACAGACAAGGAATGGGCAAGTTCGACGTAGAAGACATTGATCCGTTCCTGTGCACCCACATCATTTACGGGTTCGCCGGACTTGGACCTGAAAACAAAATCAAAGCTTTGGATGCCTGGAACGACTTGTGCGACAACTACGGCAAGTGCGCCTTTGATCGCTTCACTGGACTCAAAAATGTCAACCCGAACTTGAAGGCTTTGCTGGCCATCGGAGGCTGGAACGAAGGTTCTGCCAAGTACTCTGCCGTGAGTAAATTTCTAAGCATTTTCAACACTTCTGGTGCTATATATATTACTCAACTCAGTTGTTAAAGAATAGTATGCTATCAGTGTTTTCCTACTTCAACAATTTTGAGCGATTTCACGATTATTTGTCGGGTCGAAAAAAACACTCAAAATTTTCATTTTCTTTAAATTTGTACTTATTTATACAAACAGTACAGTCGAAAAATTTGAAGGTATTTCAGCAGTTTCACATGTTCCTTTGGTGAGGTGAATAACGAAAGAAACTTTTCGCTTACCTATTTGTTTCAGCGATGTTGTAATTCAGTCAGCTTTCAATGAAGTCTTCAAGTAACTATAAAAAATTTTAATGCCTGTGTCAATGAGGCTAAATGGGCTATTTATCGAGCATTGAATTTTAATTTTCGAGATTTAATTTTTGCTAAGACGAATTTCGGATAACATGTAGGGTTGAAAGAACTGACCAGCTTGAAGAAAGTTTTTATGTTTCTTGTACGTCTAGCATGTTACAAATCTAGTCAAAGACAAATAAGTTACAAACATGCTTCTTCAATTAGCATTCACGTAAATTATACTTCATCACATGTTTCTTATAACGTTACAATTATTGGGATAATATGGGATTGATACGGAAATTGTTGCGAAATTTTGATAAATAACATAATTTTTGTCGGAAGTTAAATACGATGCCAGATATTCATCAAAAATTTTTGTATGTTTATTAAGTAGCAGCCCTACAGGTTTTTCAGAAAATTTCAGGTTAGATAATAATATTTGTGTTCAAGTGAAGCGATGCATTTCAATATGGAGAGGTGACTGACTTGACCGTTCTTTTGACTAGATGGCTGCTAACCCTGCGGCTCGTGCCACCTTCGTTGAGAGTGTGCTGGAGATGCTGGCGGCCCACAACTTCGATGGTCTCGACATGGACTGGGAGTACCCCACCGACCGAGGTGGTGCTCCGGAGGACAAGGTGAGCGCCACTGGGGGCATACTCATTGGTACATTGAGAGTTGCAGGTTGAACACTTAGGAGCGTGGAGCGAGTGTTTTCAAATGGGCAATTTGAAGGCTAAGAAGAGTGTGGCCTGTTCACCTGTGAGGGGGGAGACGAAAGAAAATTATTAGCAACCAAGTTCCTTGAGGCCAAAAGAGTATCACCAGAAATACCTATAAGAGGAATAAAATGTTAACTGAGTAAATTTCGTGAGGGAAAAATAAAAATGAGCGTTGCAGTATGAGCACAACTGATTAACCAGATCATGTAGGACTCGTGGTTCTGAGATACATAAGGTCAGTTGTGTTGCCATGTCTATCAACTTCTCGATCAGGATTTAATATGAGTCAGTGTTATTGATAATCAATAACCTCTCTGTCATGACCCGCGAACCCCACAGCATTGAGTACATAACTTCTCTTCCCGTAATTTATCTTGAGCAAAAATTATCCGACATTCTGTTCAGAAGAAATTGTATCTCTGTATTTTCACAATACAAAATGTTGGGAAATTTTATTCAGCGGAAGTTGTATCCCTGTATTTTCACAATGCAAAATGTTTAGAATGAAACAAATTCTCCTGTGTTGTCACTCAATTACTGGACAGGTGTGCCTGCATGTTATATGAACAAAAATAATCGTCCTTAATAACCTGCTTTCGACCTCATTTCATCAGCCCACTTATGCGCTTTTTAAACTATTCGAATTGCCTAATGCTGTAGAATGTCAGAATGACTCTGAAATGTCGCAATCATCGTACCCACATCTCAACAACTAAAGAAACATGGAGGAACACCTAAAAAAAAAAATTTTGAATTATACTCGACAGGAAAACTTTGTCATCTTGATGTCGGAACTAAACACAGCTCTACACAGCAAAGGACTCCTGCTCACGGCAGCCGTCTCTGCTGGCAAGTCAACCATAGATGCTGCCTACGACGTGCCCGGCTTCTCTGCCACGGTTGACATGATCCACGTTATGACTTACGACCTTCATGGCGCCTGGGAAAGCTACACTCATCACCACACCATCCTCTATCCCTACCCTGAGGTAATTTATTTTTTAAATTGAATTGAAAATGCTATTTCAGTTATCAAGCCGAATAAATATTTCTGTTTAATGTACTTCAAAAGTTAGGCATTCATTTTTTAATTTTCATTATAATTTTACTGCGTCTTTGACTCGTTTTGCGATTTCCGCTTGGAAAAATAACATTTTCCACACTAGCGTGACGAGCGCTTTGTTGGGCAATACGATTTGCCTCAGAGTTGACGTTTCTGATATAGGAATAAATTATAAAGAATTTGTTTACGTCTTCGCTTCAGGATACTGGCGGCAACACTTACCTCAACATCGATTATGCCATCAACTACTGGATTGAGCTGGGAGCCCCTCCCTCGAAACTGGTGCTGGGGACGGCCACGTACGGCCGCTGTTACAGGCTGGACTCTACAAGCAATACCGGCATGTACGCTCCAGCGTCCCAGCCAGGCAGTGCTGGACCCTACACCAGATCTCCTGGGTTCTTGGGCTACAATGAAGTGAGTTACAAAAGTACTGGTAGTTTTAAACAGTTTTATTTCTTAGATTCGTAATTTCTGTAGTTCGCACGACACAGAGCGACTCATTCTGATTGCTTTTAGTTTGATTTTCACTGCGACGCAATCGTATAAGTTGAAAAGGTGTTCAATTCTTCATTATACTAAAACTAAATGAATTGATAGTTATGTATATATTAATTTTATATAATTTGTAATATGTCGGCTTCTGCTCCCTAATATCATTATTTTCATGGAATTTACTGATTTTGCAGTGATTTGGAAAAGATGTGCCGCACCATAAGTTATAAAGAGTGTCCGTCAATTGTTCATTTTCATCAGCTGTGCGAACATGAACTTCAAAGCGCGTGGACAATTGTGCAAGATCCCGAGATGAACGAACCCTTCGGTTACGATTTCAACTTCGGCAACACGTGGTGCGGCTACGACAGTCCTGAGTCCATGCAGGCAAAGGTAAGCTTCGTGGCGCACTGCGGTTAAGACTTTACTGTACTGCTTCAGACCGTACAAGTTTAGGGAATACATTTCACTGCTTTGATCGCAGTCCTCTCATGGCATGACTTACCAATCAAAGATGTCGCTGGACTATACTCGTTGCTGTTGAAAGTATCAAACCCAAGAACTACTAAAGAATGGACATGAAGCAGCATTATTCAAATATAGTATTGTATTTTCAGTAGTCCCCACACAATATATATCATTGTCTCTAACTCTCGTGATCTTTTTTGTTTTGTAGCTTGTTTGCTTGCATGCTATCGTCCACATTGCTTTCAGTTATAATACAGTACAAATTTCAACTTAAGGTCTGTAATACCATCAGTGGAATTCTGCACTTAATAGACTCTTCATTATGTTAGTTTTGGTTGTTTTTTCAAGCTTGTTAATATTAGTGCAGGAGATCATTTGTTGGCATATGAAGTCACAATTAATCAATGTTTTGCAAATGAAAATCTAATTATCTATTTTGCCAAGGTTTCAGGACCATAAAGAATTATCGAATTGCTACCAGTACATTTCAGTATCTTTTTGCTTTAGTTTGAGGTCAATCGTAAATGTTTTAGGTATTATTGGGTCATTCTGATACATGGATATTTAACTTCTCAGCTAACATTTGCTGCTACGTTAGTGATCTATTTTGCTTATTAATTCACAAATTTTACCCCCAAAAAAGTTACTTTCTTCAGATAAAAATGTATGTGTTATACGTACAGATGATAATGGAAGACATGAATAAGCTTAATTGGCCAGAAAGATATTCTGAAGCTGTTTATGATGATCCTCTGAAGAATAATGAATTTTTGACCTTCAAATAGTGTCTGTAAATGTTGATGCCAGATCGCAGCCCTAAGGGAAAAATTACAATCCTAAAGTAAAAGACATTCACAAATTTTGCATGTTTATTTACGCTGTATAAATGTATATGATTTAATATCGTATTCAGTGGATTTTTATGTGTTAGATAATTAATGACATTTAAGCAGTTATATTCAAGGAAAAGGAAGTAGTCAGTAAAGCCCAAAATTTCATTTTAAGGATTTTATTTCATTCAGATGAAGCCAGTAGTGGTGGTCAAACATTATTCCTATATATAAATTTTGAATATGTCAATTTCAATATCGATTGCTAATTCATCATAATTTTATAACACAAAAATTTCATTTATTTTAAAAATTGAAATAGCCAAATGCTGTAACACTTGCACGGTAGGTGGACGATATTACTGTTTTGAAAGTGTTCCACTGCTTTTTAATTTTTTTACTCTGATACTGAACCGGAAAAATCGAGCAGGGTATTTGCAGATAAAATAAACTGCAAATTTTCATCTTGATATTTCTATTTGATGAATTAAAATTCTGTATTAGGTAGTTTTTTCTGTTATTACTTAATATCTATTTTTAAATAAATAATGGAAAGTCTTTTAGCTACAAAATATCTGATGATCTATTATGGGCCTAAATTTGAGGGTGCCCAGACAGTGATCTACAAGGATTACAAATATTAACTATCAGTTAAAGATTGGCCAACACATGCTCTAATTCTTTAATATGAATAAGAGTAAAAACGCTCTAAGCGATTAAAAGTCGCAGGAGCACTGTGGATTTCTTTAATACTATTTTTAATGATACTGTTATAAGTTACATTTTCTTTGTTTTCTGTGATTTAACATTATACTGTAAAACATTCAGGGCTAATTCATTTTAACTTTGATGATAAAGACATGAGGAACGTGATAGACTCCGCAAGCAGTGCGAGGAAATCCACAGTGCATGTAGTTCTCCCAGGATCTCTTGATTAATGCAAGATTTTAAAAATATGATCATCTTTAATAGTTTTAGGGGGGAATTAACGACAACAAATTGACAATATATGAACTTGAACTGATTTTCTAATTTACGACCTAATGTGTCACGTAGGAATAAGCAAGCAATTATTACATGTGAGTTCGAAACAATTGGGATACCTGATATTAGATTGAAATTTCAGCGTCTCTGCGCAGGGCTTCTTGGGAGGAAAAAATTACTTGAATAAGAAATAACATTTTCAACTAATGCAGTTTCGTTTTCATCTTACCTCCAGGCATCGTACGCCCAACATAAGGGTTTGCTCGGCCTCATGGTCTGGAGCATCGAGACCGACGACTTCCATTCCCAGTGCAGCTCGAGGCCCTTCCCTCTCATCAAGACCTTGGTGGAGACCTTCACGGGCGCGCCCATCACCACTCCCACTCCGCCCTCCACCACCACACGCGTGAGTCCTGCATCGCATAACACGAGGAGAGATATCTTGGCTTATAACAATATTTTACTCCAAGTGATTCATTTATGAATGAACTTTGTGACCGTGTGTAACCTGTCAAGAAATCGTTTGTGAATGATACCGAGATCTTAAAACCACTACAACTTACTGTAGCCCCTTAGAACTGTCCTACTGTTTATCAACTCAGTATCACATGAAACGGAAGCTTTACACAGTATTTGTGGCTGATATGTGTTACAGAAGTGATTCTTGTGACTAATTCACAGTTTAAAAATGACAGCAAATCAATTCTGTTGAAGTTAGAACGAACGAAAATTTAAACAACGAGGGCCTTTTCTATTAATACTTCATTACAAACGCATGAAGAGTTTGTGGAACTACATTGATTTAACTTCTAAGCCTATAAAACGTTTACTGAAATATTGGCGGCAGAAAGTCTGTTCCTTAGGACTTTAGGTACAGGTAAATTTTGGATCTCAAAACGAAAAATATCTCAGCTAAAAGAATTATCTTGCAGAAAAATCAGTCTTGAATTTTTAAGGCAATATTTAGAGTATTTTATCATTCATTCCAAATAAGAATTTAGAAGAAACATTTTAAGTTTATCGAATATTTTCACATCCGTACATTCGTTTCATAATTACGGTGAGAATTCGTCGAAATATCTGAATATCTTCTTGTACACATACATCATCGATGCTTTTAATCAAAGTAAGATTAAGTGAAAAACCAATTCAGAATTCAATTATTTTTCCACGCTGCTTACACTCAGAAAATAACAATAATTAGCACATCTGCCTCAAATTTTGTGCGCACAAATTTCCTCACACCAGATTAATTCGTGAATGAAAATACGGGGCGTGAGCCAGTTCAAAGCTTAATAAACAAATTCCACCAAATTACATATTTTTAGAAATGATAATGAAAAATTTTAAAATATATGCATTTGCTGCAGTATTTACTGTCTCTTGTGCTTCTTGGACTAACCGCATATTTTCTTAGACCACATTCCGAGGTGCCGAAATATCAGTTAGTATCTTTATGAATAGCATCCACATGACCCATTTTTTAGGATCCTGATGCTACCACGGTGTCGACAACCTCAACCTCAACTACCACAACGCAGCCCACCACTTACCCGACGGCTGCCCCCGGCGAGCACTGCTCGTATCCCGGCAACAACCCGGACCCGGACGACTGCAGCATCTTTTACCAGTGTGTCTATGTGAGTACACCGCAATTGTCATATTTTTGATAAACAGAAAGGCTTGATTCCCATGAAATCAAAATGCTGATTTTGTTGAGAGAGGTAATACTAAAATATATTTATTTAGGATAATATAGGATAACGATAAATGTTTCTGTGATGTATGACTGATGAAAACTCTACGGTAGCATCGACTACTTTAGTTTTAGATTAAGTTCTCAGACGCTGACGGTTTGCACCACGTCATAATTTGTTAATCATTATCAGCATTTTGTGAATTCTGAAAATTTCTTGAATCACCAGCCAGATATGATAGTAGCTACATGTCAGAGGCAGGTGAATTTTATATCCCGGATGAGTTTCCTGGAAAATTTAAATTCTTCCTACCGGATAATTTTCATTTGGCTATGTGATGAGAATATTGACTAGATCTGCGTTAAAACTACAATTTACTAATATCTATGAGCGGTAGCATTAAGTTACTGGATAGTATCCTGTAGCTGCTAATTTTTAGATGCGGTATTACTGTGAACGTGTTTAAAATTAACGTTCCTGACGACAATTCAGAAGGTATTTTGAGATCATTCTATAATGACTCAGCATTAATCTGTATGAAGTATGTTTTAGATCAACGAATACCCATTTCACCCATTTCTAACATAGCGCTTGTAAATAATAACAGAAGTGGCCGCCTATGGCTTTGAGGAGTCATGCCGATTGTGAAGAATTAAAGCAGCTACAGAACAACTGCTAAACTACGTGAATTAAAAGAGTTTCGTTTTATCCTATGATTTTAGTTTCAACGTAAATGTTTATGTTGACAGCGGTTCACTCATTAATATTCTCAATGATTTGTTAAATTAGTAGGCTATAGGGTATCTGATGCTAACTACGACTGGAAGACATTACGCACTTAATTAACCTGGCAGGGTTTACTCTACAATGCTGCCGAACAATATCTCAAGGTGCATGAGGAGCAGTAAATGAAATACAGGAAAAATCTATTAACGTTCACTCAACCGAACACAAAATTTTCTGGATGGTGTAACGAAGCACTGATTTGTCATTTATGAGCACTCCAATATCGAACCTAAACGATTTTGCTGCCTTTTAAACTTATCATGATCTGAATAGAAACTTGCCCAACATCTGATGTGCGATCCAGTTATTTATTGAACAATTTCAATTAAGAAATTAAAGTCCTGATACAAATTTAATTGCAGACTGGGTCGGACTACCTCGAGACCGTTGCTAACTGCCCCCCGGGATCTCTGTACAACCCAGAAACTTTCATCTGTGACTACGACTACGCGGTCTGCGCTCTCGACCCGAGCTACTGTCCTGCAAACTGCCCTTTGTAGAATAAGACGAATACCCAGTAGTGTAGATGGAAGAGTCTATTGTACGTAGCTAGCCTGGGGCTATTTTATACATAATGCATACATAGCAGCGAGGAAATAATTGGGCTCCAGCATTATATTACTCTTCATTCATGTTTGAAATGTGTAGTAATTTCAATTACCACGTCTAAAAGCTTGTATTATGAGTAGGATGTATAATAATGTATAAATTTACCTAAAAATCTAAAATTTATCAGATTGTATTTTTGTCGACCACATTAATTTAGAAGATAATTACGCAGAGACAGTTATGTAAATTGTTCAGAAATCGACAAGATGAGTTATTTTTAAAAATTTATCATTTGTTTCATTCTATTCATTCAATTTTATCACGGATTATCACTGTTTATTCTATCATCAGTTTAGTGGGTTTTTCAAAATTTAAATTCGCTTGTGAATACACAAACCTGTAAGAAAGGCACAATGTAGGTTAAATTGTTTTTCTTTCATTGCCTCCATTTTCAAACTTATTATATTGAATCTAATTTGAACCTTAATTACTTCCTATGGGTTGTATGGAGGAAGCGAAATAAAAGAAATTGAAAACATTCTCAAATGGGAGTAGATAAGGCAGTTTAATACACAGCGGGGTACTTAATCGCTGATGAATCTCGAAAAAGAAATTTGTAACGGAATCAGAACTAAAACAGGCGTTAAACAAAATTGCTCTACTGTGAAAAGTGAATGAAGAGAAATTTCAAACCAGGAGTATCTCAATAACCAAACTTTGGAATTTAAGCCATGAATGGCATTTTCCATGATACATAATCAGAGGCCATAATTGAGGAGTGCATTTGGCTTTATTAACCCTGGGTTGATGACTATGAAAAGGCCTTAAAGATGACTTCCTCTGTCAGCATATGTATACTCGTAAAATTGTTTGTTCTACACTGAATCTTCCACTGCTGCCTACACTGCGTTATTGACTCGATCCAATGTTCACTCTCCGCGCTCACTCAAGTTCCCGTCTCGTTGTTGTTCCACCTCGTCTCGATCCTTACTACTTGAAAATTAATTGAAATTGAGAATAAACTAAATTAGGGATTGCTTTATGGTCAAAGGATCTGACCAAAGCCAGCGCTTCTTTTATTGTGTTCGGCTATTATCTATAGTTTTGTGGAGTATCTTCAGTCATTGAGATTCGTGATGCTCGGCCCTGTGAAAGACTTTGGCCAAACTATATCGCCCGCACTAAACTTCGACTTTGATGACAAAATCTTGATATCTACTGTGGCATGAAATTGTCGGGACTAATCTTTTAGTACCTCTTCTTTCGTAAAATATTAACTGAAACTAATTTCGTCACCTAAGTTTCATGATGAATAATCGAGAGTAATAAAGCAATATAATAACATCTTAGCATAAAGCATCGATTTATTCAGTGCTCATTAAATGGATGATTTTTTACGCTATTCAGATATTTAAAAATTTTGCAGTGAGTAAATAATCGCTTATATATTAATTTATTTTACAACATCTTTTTAACAAAATGGCAGTGTTTCACGCGCCAAGTTAAAGTTGTCCAATTTTTTTTTCATGAATGAAGCATCTGAATTGACACTATTTCAAACACTAGCATCAATATTTCAAATAATTATTTGTTAAAAATTCAGAGTAACGGAGCGTTTAATTTGACGTTGAACCGCACTAATGTTGTTCTGTTCAACGAACAAATAATTTAACAACTTTCTGGTATGGTACATTCGACAAAAAGAAAAAAACGTAAAGATATCATCGGAACTACTTCATTTTTTTTCAGTGAATGTTAAAGATGAGAGGAAGAAAATGTGAAGTCACGAGTGAAACCTGAGATTAAAATATGCGGAGTAAACACGATGACGATTGCAAGAATGTTAGAAAATACGTAGCTAGACTAAAAGTAGCAAGCTCACGAGTCTTATTAGGAAAAGGAGTTTAAGATACAAATAGATGTGGTGCTGAGAAGGAGAATGCATCACATATCAAAGGATTGTTCAGAATGAGAAAAAAACTACTATGAGCACAAAGATTATACAAAAGCTTCAGTGTGCAAAAATGGGATGTGTGAGTAGAGGGAATGAGTTTCTTGAAGAGACCTGCCTTCCTGCCTACCATGATCAGGATTAACGAGGATGGGAATGAGGTAATTCTAAGGATAAATGCTGAGAGCGTAAGGAAGGGTGAATAAGGTTTTCCTGAATATGGATTACTAGATTTGTGCTGAATGTTTCTAATGAGATGGAATCCATTGCACGGGCAAGTTCCTTATTTTTAGGTTCAGATAAAAAATCGTAGACATGACTTAAGGCGCTCAGAGCTGTCAGAAATTTCCATGATAATATTATGAAATTTCTCAGCGAAAATAAACAGGGAATCTGTATGGTTTTTCATCTTTGATAAAAATCTAGATGAACAACCATTACCTTCAGTTACTACTAACACATCTCGAGCGTAATCACATGAATAGGCTCATGAATGAAATGAACTAATGTAGTTTTACATTCGCCAATTCTGAACCCAACCCTTAGCGAGTGTAATCAAAGCCACGCTTTCGAAATTCCAACTGGAGCCTGACGGAAGGCAGTGAAATTTCTCAGAACCAATCATTCCCCAGTAAGCCAATTTCAAAGGGTCAACTGTGCTACGGCAGTCGCTCAGAAGATGATCAGCTGACTTGACAAGATGGCAGGTTGACAAATCAGCTACAAGCTAACAGAGTGAGGCAATATTGAGTTCGCCAGCGAAGTGGCTCACCACAGTGCCGTGTAGGAATCGCCAACATTCACAAGCCTAGAGTGACTCAGAATTACGCATAAACTGACAGGATTTCATTCGCTAATTATTCATATGCTCAAGTGATTGGCTTCAGAAATGTAAGGTGGGGTGTACACTGTTCAGAAGTAACAATTTTATTTTCTTCGCCTTTAATCGCACTATTTTATTTGTGCCCTAAGTTTTGACAGAACATTTTTTGCAGTGAGAAAAAAGTAAAATGGAGCTGGTCTCGGTATACCTTCACATCCACTTCTCAATAGGAGGTAAACCAAAGCTCCCTAAAAAAATTATTCAACAAATCAGAACCATCCCAATCCCATTCGATGGACAGCAGGATAAAAAAATTATGTTAGACAAGACTGGATAGATTTTAAGGCGTTCTGGTGTGCTTGGAGGTTTCAATGAGCGTATATGGTGTGTAGGAAAGACCTTGCACAGGAAACGAAAAGAGGGAATTAAATTTTATTGGTGAGGCAAAGACCGAGACGCGAGATAGGGTGAGCGTTAGGCATTGGAAAAAAGGCATCAAATGATTGGTGATGAACGCGTGAAGAGCCAGAAAAAGTGATGGAGCATGGGCTCATTACGAAGAATGCGCCTAAGTAGAAATTTCAAAAAAGTTATTGGGACGTGAATGGGAATATTTGCGGCAATGAGGTATGAAAAGTGCGAGTAAATAATTGAGTCACTTTGGTAGTGACTTGCACCACAACTACACATCAGTCAGATCAATAGAATGCAAAAAGTATGCATAGTAGAGTCCCTGACAACCGGACTCATACATTTCCGGATGTCAAGTTATTCCGGTTCTCAAGTCATCCGCATGAAGATAGAAAAATTAAAGATTTATTGAAACGTACGTTACTTCATTTCAGGTAAAGCCGGTTGGTCATTGTACACAACTAAACTTATACACAATACATGCTCGCATGACAACTTTGCCATTCTATATTAGGACTGCCCAACACCGTGGAGTCAGCCACCGTAGCGGAAGACATCTGACACAACCGCTTCATTCATGTATCCTCCTTCATAGCGAGCAGTGTTCTGACCGAATAGCAGAGGAAAATTTTTTATCCTACGCACAGCATCTAATGATTTAGATTTACGTGTTTTAGAATCTCTTTTTATCTCTAAAGAAAAACCAGAGCTTAATAGCGCCAATAGTTCTTATTCATTGCAAACTTACTTGTAGATTTCATTATGCCCATGAATTTTGTACAGAAAAGACTGATTTTGTTCTTTATTATTGACTTTGCAGGCTGTTAACTGACGATGGACTGGTCTCCGAAACGTTTTCTACAACTGACTTAGTTTTTTTTAAACTTATGGTTCGTGAGAAATCCTTACTAAATATGATTTCAATACGTGGTGCTGTCTTCGTTTTTAAATTCCTATTGATCACTCGCCTCAAGAAAAGTAACTCTGGTACCATTTGGTTTCGTGAAACCATAGATTTTGTACAAGACCTGATGTTAAATTAATGTTTCAACAATTGTAATAAATATGAGCATCATTTTACTGTGAGTAATTTAACTGTTTTACATTTTACTGCAAGCAATTTAACTGCTTTACATTTTGCTCTAAGTAATTTAACTGTTTTACATTTTACTCTAAGTATTACAATTGAAAACGATTCCAATGAAAACATGGTAAACAGTGCTAATGATATTCATGCATGTCCGGTTGTCATGTGAGTCTGGTTGTCGGGTGTCCTGATCCCAGGAACTCTCTTGTATATGAAAAAGAGTGACGAAATACCGTTATTGATAGCTCCATTATAACAATCAGGCTGTAAAAAAGCTTTTTCAGTGTCTTATTTTAAGCAAATGAAATGAATGAGTGAAGTGCGCGCTCAACGACTACAGGAGTTTTTATTCTAACCTCTTCTACCTGTCTTCTGTGTTTACTATAACTGCAAGAGAGCTGCGTTTTAGTAACATCCGAATGGTACCAAATAAAATCGTACCAAGGTCGTTTTTGTCTGAATAGTAACAGTTAACCTTTCGTGCTACAGTGACCGCAAAAATAGTATCTTAAAGAGTAATGCAAGAATGTAAGGTTCGCAGTGACGGTAATGGGAAGAAGGGGGAAGTTCAGCTGACAGAGAATTTATTGTGTAAATTTATTTAACTTAAAAAAAACATAGAAGTTGACAGCTGTTGTCTCCTTGACCAAGAGAACAGAAGCCAAACAAAAATAGAAATAACGATAACCATGAGCTGAATGAGTCAAATGGTTGAAGAGAATAAACAATCCTAAAACAGGTGAAGAAAGCTCAAGAAAATATTACAACTTTTCTGGTACATCCAAAAAAAATTAGAATAGCTTAGCATATCCAACACTTTGATAATGCACAACATACTCGATGTTCCCGGAAATTGCTTGGAAAGGTGAGTATTTCCATCATACAGCAGCCTCCCATTGTCTTTGTTTGCCCACTGACTCTGACTCGATAAAGCTCTGAGCCTGCACCTCGCTTCTGATATCGAATGCGGGTCACATGATTGGCCTGTTTACAGCGGCGTGACCTATATGCAGCGTCGTGAACGGCAAGATGTCACGCTGTGTACTTTGGAGAATGGGAGAGTAATATGGACATGCCATCGCATCATCACCATTCTGTCTTTAACTGTTCAACTCGATGAAAGTTTTATCTCGAATATTTGAAAGTTGACTACCAACCCTTAAATTAAAACTTAGCACGAGGCTCCAAATTCAACCGCCATTGCAGTTAACCCACTCATTAGCCAACTAATTCCTGTTTGAAAAAACTTAATCTTTCGTGTTATACATTGTTAATAAAATCATTTACATTTGCGTTTAGGGAATTATTGCTTAGAACTTGTTATGGACTTCTATTTTGTTTTCCAAAAAAGTTCAACCAAGCTCCGAAACCACCAAGATTGTTTGAAATTAAACTCTTTAGTGGTGCACAGCGTTCATTTTGACAAATTTCACGTCAATGAAATTGAATTCGACCAGCTGTGGAACAACAGTCAAGATAAAATTGGAAGTGCTTTATTTCTTGAACGTTATAATCTGAAAACAGCACAACCTGAAGGTATTTAAGAATCTACATTTTAATTTAGATTTTCCGTGAAGTTATTTCATAAAAAATATTGCATGGTTTTTTCATAATTTAACCGTAAGAAATATTTAGACGAGTCATGTTAGGTAATACTCTCCAGCTGTGCCTCCAGAGAACTCATTCGACACTTGCCTTGTATTCGCAATTGTAACCTAAATTACTTTGACAATGATTTGGTGATGATTAAGAGCATTCAATGATTTTACCTGTGGATAAGGATCATGGGAATTCAATTGATGAATACTGAATGAATATTGTAATCCATACAAGCAATGAAAGCTACATTCTACGTTAGAGCTAAAGTTTTGCTAGGTCATTTTACCCCAATCCTAGTTTGAATCAAAGAATTTGGGGTAAATATCGGGCGTAGAAACTTCCGATAACCCGAAGTAGAATGCTGCTTTCCGATATACTGAAAAGATGCAACTGCTATATCAACAAAAAATTAACGATCTCGGGAAAAAGATGTGAGGCCCCGAGCCGAAGGTTCGGTAGGTCTTCCATTTGTTGAAATAAAGTACGTATTTTTCGTGCTGTTAACGACTCTCTTTTTTCGGTTCACTGCTGACGCTTCTTACCGTGCTTTTAACTTTCTAATGAATATAATAGAGGAGAAAAATATTGGAAAAGTCCAATATATTCGTTTCGATCCTTAGATCATCCTCAACAAATTCTGGAAGCCGTAAAGGAAAGAAATATTTTATTGGAATTTAACAAAAACGTAACGCAAAACTAATTTAAAACAGATGAATAGAGCATAAAGAAAACAGAATTATAAGTCATTGAAACAATTTCTTAAAATCAAGGCAAATCACCAGTTAATTAATTTTGAAGGGAGAGCATTCTGTATTTCGTTGAGTGAAGATTTTAGTTTATAAATTAGCAAGTTGGATTATGGATGAGAAGTTTTAATTTATGAACATGCAGGATGAATTGTGGATACACAGTTTTAGTTTGTGGGGACACCAGTATGCTCAGCAACCCTCAGATAAAGCGCTCAGTCAGATAAATAAAAAAGGCTACTGAAATTATTAATAAAATATCTCTCTTACTTTTCATTTCGCGCTATTTTGGTTAACAAGTCCACAACTGATTCTTTTTCCCTCTGAAGATGTGCTACAGGTGAGCTTGCGATCGTCCATCGTTTATTTCTTCAGTTGTGCGCATTACGGATCGCAGTACGTGGGTTCCATGCACAGGGCGCTTTATCTCAAGGTTGCTGAACATGTTAGTAAGAGTCATCGAACTGGTTGGGTTTTCGCTCCTCCTTCATTTTAGCATTAGTTCGACTGAATAACAGAAATAGCTCGTGACCAGAGAATTAGCATAGACAATTTTGAGATTTTGTACAATTACCCAATAAATTGTGACTTGTGTTTTCTCGAGTCCCCGTAGATCCATAAACCAAAACCAATGCTCAACGAACTACAGAGCGCTTGCACTGAAAGCAATAATAGCCCTATTTGAAATACCCTGGTGCATCTGACGTTTGACTCAAAACCGTGACACGTAGATGCATCATCAATGAGACACTCAAGATTAGGATGCATACCAGTGGCTCCAGAGTCCAGACCCGATTTAGAGATGCTCCAGTGTCACATTAAAAATGCTTCAGTGTCTCATTGATGAGACACAAACTTCAATTTGATGCATAACATATCAGTACAACTGGTGTCTCGCAGAAAACTCTTCGGATTTTAGGCGTAGCATTGCACTGCCTTGTGTAGTTGACGCTTCCGTAGCCTGCATTTCACTGTTAATCAGAAACGTTCTGGTTACCTATCAGACACCTGAACAGCCATGAGATACTTAGAGAGGCAAAAATTTCTTTCAGTGTACACTAAAATCAGTCAGTCGGTGATTCAATTATGTCTCCTTCAATAAATTGTCTTGATAATTTATTATTCTCGTTTCTTGGTGCTTGTTAATTTGTTGTTTACAAGTTTTATTTTGCGTTCTTATTCAATTTTGATCAAATATTCTTTGGCTCTGCTTCTTCCAAATTTTAGGATAGAAAAGTTTAAAAAATATGTTTTTAGATTGTTCCTACGTAAAATGTGCCTTAATTTGCTAAGCAAACAAAGTGTTCTTCATTTACAACTTTTTCTTCAGCTTTTATCATGTTTCACAATGTTCTTTCAATATTTCAGTTTCTATGAGCAAGATGGGGGACACACCTTACACAGAAATTTCCTATTTTCTTACTGTCATGATAAATGGTGCCTTCCGTTTTCTTCTCTAAATACCTTAGTTTTGCTTGAAAGGCTTAAGCTAATTTATTATTTCATCAAAATTGAAGCACAGTTTTTCCGACTGGTGTGAGGCATTTTGATGATATTGCATTTTTTGTCTCATTCTATTTTGGCCAAGGCACCTCAGATGACAAAAGGGAACTAATTTGGTAATTCATATGTCTCGAGCGTTCTTCTTCTATTCCTATCATTATTTTAGAGGCTTAATCATAGTTCTGTGAGATGCACAGAGTTTAATTATGGTGGTTGGACTTGACCATTTCTTCAATTCTGTTGCTGTTTCCTCGCAAATGCCGATCAATTATTGTTTCAAAATTCACTGTATTCACTGGCGTGACATGAATAAGCAATGATATATTTGATGATGTGAGGTAAAAAAAATTAATAACGCCATAGAAAACTGTTTTTGCTCAATTAACCACATGACCCTGAGATCGAGTAGGAATTTTTTAGACTTTACTGATATAAAACATTTTCGTGATGATCGTGCTGAAACCTGATGATCATACTGAATTTATTTACTGAAAGAAACAAATTTTTAATTCATTAAAGCAATTTTGGACGCTGTGGATTCAGCAATCCAATGGTGAAAGGAAGAACTTGTCTCATTGTACTGCAGTATAATGGATCATGGATCAGAATTTTTGCTTTTGCTTAACCTTGTGAGTTGAGGCGGGAGATAAAGGACACGAAGTCACTGAACCATGTTTACCTGCGATCTTAGTGAAGAAAAGGTATTTTCTTATTCACTATTTGATAGTCTTGGAAACATTAGACCACAAAACTTTTTTCTAACAGTTCAAACAAAATCATATAAATTGTTGCCTGTGTTTTCTTGATATACTCCACTTGGTTTATTGCAACCTCGATTTTTGCATTCTTTGGGAAATTTCATGCGACATATTCAGCAAAATTACTAATACATCAAAAAATAATACTTTCAGATGGTATCAGATGTCCCCTACTGGATAATTGAAAACTGTTAATTTCAGTGATATTTTTCCTGTATCTATAAGTTTCCTATTTGATACAAGGGTAACACAGTAACTCCAAAAGTGCATTTGCTGGAACTTATCAACATGGCCTCATTTGGGAGAAGAGGTAATTCGGTATCTACTCTCGTAATTAGTCCATGCTTTCGGGGACAACATTTATCGCAGTGCAACTGATTTTTCCCACGCGTTTTGTGGTATTTAACGCTCAGCTTCAGGACACCTGAGACACAGTTCGACCAGTCGGACAAGCTTCGGTGTTAGCCACAATGAAGCTCTTAACATTGCCCCTTCTTTTACTCATCAGCGTCTCTCTCTCAGGTATAATTTTTTCAAGTACGGGAGAAGAGTGACCAATTCACTTGAACTTGTATAGATTCGCATAACACGATAGTCTGCTTTGAGACATTCTTCTTAAAAATTTATCGTAAATTTGTTCGTTTGTTAAGCCACTGGCCATGTAACGGGTAATCCTATTTGTATTCATAACATTATAATAATTCATCGATACTGATTCGGGTTATCACTCAGAATTGGATTACATCACTGAATGCTGAACAGGACCATCTTTAATCCTATGTGGTACATCAAAATTTGACAACTCTCTTAGACTAACCATTGAATAAAAATTCTTTCAGCGATTCAAAACATTCATCACCACCAACCAAAGTTTTTCCATAGTTTAACCCGTCAAACAATGAGGACAAGTTAGAGTTTTCAATTATTCGATTTTTATTTCATAGTTAGCGTAATGCATTGGTGTATTTAGTTTTTTTTAATGAAAGTATAAATGTTTTGTCCGCACATCTTCTGACAAATATGTTTATATTTCCATCTTAGGCCGATTGTTGCGAGCTCTCGGTGCTACACTGATTTTAGATTACACTGGACTGGATTAGTGAAAAATCATTCCTTTTCTCTTTTCGTATAACAGAGAGCGTTATGGTTTGCTACTATGGCTCATGGGCCGTATACAGACAAGGAATGGGCAAGTTCGACGTAGAAGACATTGATCCATTCCTGTGCACCCACATCATTTACGGGTTCGCCGGACTTGGACCTGATAACAAAATCAAAGCTTTGGATGCCTGGAACGACTTGTGCGACAACTACGGCAAGTGCGCCTTTGATCGCTTCACTGGACTCAAAAACGTCAACCCGAACTTGAAGGCTTTGCTGGCCATCGGAGGCTGGAACGAAGGTTCTGCCAAGTACTCAGCTGTGAGTAAATTTTTTGAACCTATTACATAGCATTGGCATCATAATAACAATTGTTACATTCCTCATCTAGAGTTTACATGTATAATATTATAGCTTCTAAATTCCCACGATTCCACTAAGATCAAGAAATTTGAAAAAATACATGATATCTTCGCTTATCTTCGAAATTTACTTCAAGGTAGAATACAGTCCACAAATCATAAACTGTTATTAAAAGTTTCACACGTTATTCCGAAAGGATAATAAAGCAGGAAAATAGTCGTGTCCTAATTTAATTTTTACTTTCAGATGCCTGTGGTAATAATTTGAAATCAGAATGCTGGGATCAGAATTTAGAAATGCGCAAACAAAAGTACTATTACAGCTTCAATGAAGTCAGATTTTCGGTTCAAATTTTACGACCGGGAGTTTATCCAAACATAAATTCAGACTTTCAGCGGCATGTTGTCGTAAAAGAAATTAAAACAGACAATGAACGTATCGATTTACTTTAAACGTCGTAGCATGCAATAATCTAAGTAATAGAATCAATAGCAAACAAACCACGTTTACAATCGTTTTCGCGGACTTACTTTTACAACATGTTTCATATCATCACACATCTGTAGTAAAACAAGTCCATAAAAAATGGATCATGAAAATATGAGAAAAAATATTTTTTGCTTTTACTAACCATTTTTCGTAATTTAAAACTGTGAACTGGCTGCATGTTTGGAACGTAAAGTTATGAAATAATTCCCGTTACTTGATGTTACTGAACCTGCAGAAGTGACCATCTTTACCGTTCTCCTGACCAGATGGCTGCTAACCCTGCGGCTCGTGCCACCTTCATCGAGAGTGTGCTGGAGATGCTGGCGGCCCACAACTTCGATGGTCTCGACATGGACTGGGAGTACCCCACCGACCGAGGTGGTGCTCCTGAGGACAAGGTGAGCATTGCAGCGTGCACTTTAATGGGTATATTGAGTGTTGCAGGGCAAGGGGCTTGAGCGCAGAGCAACCGTTATCAAAAGTGTACCATGGAGGAAGGAATAAAAATTGAGGTAGACGTATGAAGTCACACTTTACATTAAAGATCATACAGATATTATGAAACTACACGTGATCGTATAGCGAACGCGTCAGTCATTAACGTCAGCACAATCCGGTATATATTTGAATATTCTTTTGATTCTTCTCTTTTTGCACCGCAGTAAAAATAACACATGAAACATACAGTATCGTGCTGCCCAGCCATGAGCTTTGTCAATTTTGGTTGACACCTAAAAAAGTTAAACAGTTAAGTATTGTGACAATATGAGCTATCTTTGATATGAGTTATCATTAATTGATAAATTTTAAAGAAATTTACTTAGTCTAATAAATTTCGTAAGCTAATAACTTTATTTAATAATAGAAAAAAAAATATTACAGTTCTCCTTTGTGTACGAAAAGACTCACAATATGTTCTTCAATATTTAGATTTAGAGTTTATTACAATCAATTTAAACAGTAATATCCAACATGTTCAGAAATATATAAATTATTACTGAAGATATTTAAAGCTTGAAGAGTAGGAAAAATTAACTTAAAACAAATGTATGCCTATATTCAAAAGACTAGTTTCAGTCTTTCACCCCTTGGATGTTGAAGTAAATTGACTTTATATGATCATCCCGTTAATAAATGTTACATTGATATATCGTTAATGTGAAAATCCCATTATGGCAATGGTGATAAACTAATTAGTACTGCAACATGCTCTACTCGTACAATAATGAAACACATATGAAACAATTGGACGCATAGCGTGTTCAGAGAACACTTAATTCTTAAAATATAGAGTCATTTTCATCATACGTTAGCAAGTAACAGCCAAAACTCTCTCAGACAAATGATACTTTTGATCTTGTTTCATCAGTCCACTCCTGCTCTTGATGTATTATTTAAATCATTGCATTCAGTGCGAGATATGACTAAAATGACGAAAGCACGTTCGCTTGCCACAAAATGGGAAAAAATGTTTTGAGAAGTAGTATATCCCATCGTCTACTAAATAGTACTGTAAGAAAGCTTGATTTTTCCTTTCTTTGACAGGAAAACTTCGTCATCTTGATGTCGGAACTGAACACAGCTCTACACAGCAAAGGACTCCTGCTCACGGCAGCCGTCTCTGCTGGCAAGTCAACCATAGATGCTGCCTACGACGTGCCCGGCTTCTCTGCCACGGTCGACATGATCCACGTTATGACTTACGACCTTCATGGCGCCTGGGAAAGTTACACTCATCACCACACCATCCTCTATCCATACCCTCAGGTGAGTGATTTTTTAAAATAACTTTCTCAAAAACAAATCTGTTAAGTCACTTTCATCCAAATGATCACGAAACCGAAAACTTTCACATTTTTTATATTTTCATATAATTTTTTTAATTTTGCATGCGACGAGGCTCTTTACGTTTTCAGAGAGAGATTAGTGATGGTATTTTCTCCATCTGTGTAATGAACACTTTGTTTTTCGCTGATTTTCGCAGGAGACTAACTTTATTTGATGTTAAGACAATTAATGAGGAATTTCTTTCGCGACATTGTTTCAGGATACTGGAGGCAACGCCTACCTCAACATCGACTATGCCATCAACTACTGGATTGAGCTGGGAGCCCCTCCCTCGAAGCTGGTGCTGGGGACGGCCACGTACGGCCGCTGTTACAGGCTGGACTCTACAAGCAATACCGGCATGTACGCTCCAGCGTCCCAGCCAGGCAGTGCTGGACCTTACACCAGATCTCCTGGGTTCTTGGGTTACAATGAAGTGAGTCTGAAAGGGATTCCCTTATCTTTTGATTTTTTTTAACAATTTGGCACAGCATAACGACCTTAAACTGATAGAAACCTGTATAAATCTTTACTCCGACGGAAAAATGAAAACGATTCACAAAATTATATTTATTAAGTCATTAATGCATCAGTGATCCGTTAGTCAAACAATTTCTTTTGAAATAGAGCCTGATCTAAACAGATTTTGGTGCGATAAACCTTCCCATAAGCCTTACTTCTGGCTGAATCAAAACGCCATCGCAAGATCACTAAGTAAACTGAGAAATTTTTAACACGTAAATCACAGCCGCAATTCCCTACGCATAGCCTAATTCTTTTACGAGATATATGAGTGATCCTCCACGATTCACTCAAAAACTACTAATAGACACGAAATTTGTGATTTTTGAATATCTGATAGGGTATGGAAAAACATTTCAGTTTTATAAAAGGTCTCTTTGCATGCACAAGAAGTGTCTCAGAAAAAATTTTCTTCAGTTTTCATTTCGGAAGTTATTACAAATATTGAGTTTTTCTTTATATATTATTCCCATTCTATCCATACACTGCCGCATTAGGAAAGTACGTAAAACACAACAATTTAAGAATAGTGTTCAATAAATTTTCCATTTTGATCAGCTCTGCGAACATGAACTTGAAAGCTCGTGGACTGTCGAGCAAGATCCCGCCATGAACGAACCCTACGGCTACGATTTCAACTTCGGCAACACGTGGTGCGGCTACGACAGTCCGGAGTCCATGCAGGCGAAGGTGAGGCCTGGCGTTTTTCTTGCGGCCTGAAGGTGTTCAAAGGCTTTCAAAAGTTCATGCAGTATCTGTTCAAGAAAAAAATTTTCTGTTTTTCATTTTTTTTTTAAACAGAACCTGTTCCCAATCGCGAGCTAGATAGGCTTCATATGCTCAAAAAAGCTTCAATTTATTGTTCAAAACATTCTCTACATCACAAAACTTTCTACATGGGAAATACACGTGAAATAAATATAAACATTCCCCGTGGCAATGGGAAGATAATTTCTACAGATTTAGTTCCTTTTCTTTCTCCCTCCAGGCAGCGTACGCCCAACAGAAGGGTTTGCTTGGCCTCATGGTCTGGAGCATCGAGACCGACGACTTCCATTCTCAGTGCAGCTCGAGGCCCTTCCCTCTCATCAAGACCTTGGTGGAGACCTTCACGGGCGCGCCCATTACCACCCCCACTCCGCCCTCCACCACCACGCGCGTGAGTTGTTGTGACAGCGATGATGCTGAAAACTTCTTTACTTAAAGCTAAACGAAGGCATACAGGTTGCTTCATTTTAAAACCCGATTGAAATTACGTTGTTGATCACTTCACTCTATGAACTGAATTTGCGAATGTTAAAATCAACTACGACAGGAACAGTAAGTGTAGTTCTGAAACCTTATTAGCTGTAACTGATATATGTTCCTCTCGAGTGTTAACTTCTTAGACCGTCCTTCTCACTGCACTCTTATGTTTTTAAATAAAGTTTCCCTGTGCTGTTAATTCAAGGAATGTGGAAAAGAATATTGTCCACGCTGCCTAATAAATTCTAAGAAATTAATTCCCTTTAGGGTAGACCTTGTGAAAAGCAGAACGCTATGAGCATTTGCCTAGCTTACCTGAATACATATCTTTCCAAAAGAATTAAAACAGTTTAAAAGGCAGCTCAAATTCATTCTCTAAGCCCATGAACTTTGTGTCAACAATTCATTTTGGGTAAACCTAAGTTCCACTTTTTCAAATGGAAACAATCAACTCACAGTCACAGCATTATAGAAGTCTTAATGGAGCTTTTGCAGAAGTCTGAGTAGCACAGTTTACTTATAAAAATACTCTGTTTTACTTTTGGAACATAATTTTAAGATTCATTCATCAATCCGGATATTCTTTTTTATATATGTTAGAAATAACACTGCAGTGGAGTCACGAAAAAGAATTTTTCGGAGCTACGGTAACGCGTCACTTAAAAATTACTGTCACCTACGACTGAAATAATGAACAAATTAAAGCAAAATGTTTTAAATTCTCTTGGTCGTTCAAAAGTAGCCAATGAATAAGTTCCAATAAATTAATAAATTAATTACTTGACTGTATCGAGATGTCGTCTACACTTGAGTATTTTTCCAGGATCCCGACGCTACGACTGTGTCGACGACCTCAACCTCAACAACCACTACGCAGCCCACTACTTTCCCGACGGCTGCCCCCGGCGAGCACTGCTCGTTTCCCGGCAACAACCCGGACCCGGATGACTGCAGCATTTTTTACCAGTGTGTCTATGTGAGTATGATTAACATGTTTTGAACTAACAAATGAGTTTGTTTCATGAAACATAGTTTTTACAATCTGCCTTGCCAAAATAAATTAGTTTATGAATTAAAAGAAATGAAAACGTGTTTACGTTAGTTTAAACATTTAGTAAATCATCTTCGAGTACAACTGATTTAGTCTATTGTTCATGAATTACTTCTCAAGCACTGGCCCCTTGCTAAATATTTATTCGTTGGTCCCAGCGTTTGTTTTTATATTTTAAAAAGTTACGAATATGCGTGAGATGGTTATTAGCCTTAGGTCTCTTCCTTGCAAGTGTTATGTTTCTCACGCTGTCCTCAGAAAATGTAGTTCTTTCTAGGAATATCTAAATTTTGCTACCTAAATTATATATTTTTCGCATGTATTTGGCTTGTGTCTCTGCGCATTTCTTTCAGCGGTAGGAGTACGTTATTGGACATTGTGCTCCAGTGAGACTTGAAGTAAAATGTGGCTTCAAATTTTTTCTGGCATCTGCTTGTATCTGATACTGAGTGTGCAGATGTAATTTTGAATTTAATAACACACGACTCAAAGCTGCACTAGGGTGTATTTCTTCGATATAAATGATTTGCATTTCTGACAATGTGCTCCCAAATAATCAAAGAGATTGACGCTTGTGGTCTTAATTGTCATGCCGACCGTGCTGGCCGTGCATTCGACGTGTATAATCGGAATGAAAATAATTGCAGTAGAACAGCTTTAATCAAAGTTTTATTTGATGCTACTGAAACCGTGTTTACTTTTGAATGGGTGCTATTGTTGAAGACTACATAACTTTAAGCGTATATTCTTCTGAGACTGATTCAATCCTTAATACTCTAAAATCTTATTTTCTATTCGTAAGTTGGAATTTTTTCTACTTTCAATTAATCATAATTAGAAGAACTTACGTGGTACACTAGACGGTATTCAGAGTTCCGCATTGTCTTGGTATATCACGCGTTGCATGGGTTAAACATGAATGACATGCTTGGAAAACTTCGCTGAAGATGGCACTACTAAATAAAAAGTTTCCTCCTGCCTCATTATTAAGCTCTGACAACCCATTTGGTAACGAGTCTGACTCGAAAATGTTTACATCTCACCTTCTCTTGACCCTAAAATAAATCATCTTGTAAATGTTGAATTTTCCAATTAATTATTAATTTATATCAAGAAAATAGCCATTAAACTAATACGAGTTCAATTACCGCAGACTGGGTCTGGCTACCTAGAGACCGTGACGGAGTGCCCCGAGGGATCTCTGTACAACCCAGAGACTTTCATCTGTGACTACGACTACGCGGTCTGCGCTCTCGACCCGAGCTACTGTCCTGCAAACTGCCCTATCTAAGCTTCGTATGAATTGCCAGTTTATGTGGAAGGAGGAGTCTATTGTACGTAGCTAGCGTGGGTAGCTAGATTATACATATTGTGCATATAGCGTTGAGGAAAGAGTTCAGTCAATAGAAGCGTTTGGTTTGTCCCTACGTTTCAAATATAGTGCACTATCAAACAACTTGTAAGGAAAATTAGAAGATAAGTCAATTGTATATTTGTATTTCAAGTTATAGGTAAAGTTAAATTGGCAGTCTGTACAGACGTAATTCCATTAACTGAGTTACAGCAGAAAAATCATTATAGAATTGTATTAAATGTAAGGTATGAAATATTCAATGAAAAAGTAAAATTTTCTGATCAAAATTGATTTTCATTTAAACCTCATATGTTGTATCTGGAAGAAATTTTGCATACTGGAAGTCATCAAAATAAACATTTCTCAATTTCTAAAAGGTTATTACAACAAATTCATGTATTCACTATTTTGATGTGTGCAGGTATTTTTCAGACCGAAATCTCAGATCACAGATACCAATGCCCGGAGTAGCCATTTTCTAGAAACTAGACCTGTTAATTTTGATTCAAATTGAATTAATATCCCTCAACGAATTTGAAGGTAGCAAGCTCCAATGTCTGTCATTCAAAACTAACTTGTAACGGAACATAAACCAGAAATGATCATTTAATATTCAAGTGATAAATGCTTCATGAGCATTTTCCAGGTCGAAAAATTGGCTCTGATACCTTCCTAAATGAAAGTAGTTGTACTTTATCACACTCGAGCTATGATTGAGGAACATGAAAGTTAAACATAAAAAACGAGAAATTGGAAACTTTTTCAAAACTGATCCGCTAATTAAAACCTCATAAAGAACGGCCGGCATAAAAAACACCTCGCTCCTGTTATCAAATTGAATAGTTGTTATCGTCAGAAAGGTGAAAAACTGAATGGTGCAGACAACGTTCAGAATAAAGTTTTAACATTTAATATACTTTTAAAAATGCAATATTTTAACATACTTATGATGATTGAGGATTGCTCAATTAGATATGTCCTTTTGGTAAACTTTTTATTAACCCTTAAAACATCACTGTCATTCCAGGAAAACGTAAGAAATAACACACAACGCTCTTATATTCTCTCTCAAGATGTTTCTTAGAAAAAGCCGCTTCCTAGCGTTCCTAGTGTATATCGAGAGTGATAATTTGCGTGAAATTATTGTAAAATTTAGCTCACACGAAAATAACTTTTGTTTTCCTTATGTGGGTATTTAGATATTCTGATTGAAAGAGGTATCTAAAACTCGTTATCCCATAATTATCAAAGCCTTGAGAGCATGAGTTAAACAATACCCATAGAGGTTTAGGCAGGTGTTTGCAACAGAAATAGATGTGAGTGCAAAAACAACGAACACTATCAAGAAAAATAAAGCCGTCACCGTACAAAATGCTGATATGTCACCAACTCACAAACCACTAAAAGAAATGTGACTGGCCACCACAAAGCTTTTTTTGAACGAGTTCAAAATGGGCGAAATTACCCTATTAAAATGACGGAGTGCTGCTGATAAAGTCAAATGCGATTACAAATACTCTCAAAGAAGAGCTTTCAGAAGCCGAAAACCTGCCTCGATCCGGAAAAGGGTTGTCATCTCAATAACTGAAAAATTTTACTTATTTTTGTTCAACAAGAAATTAAATTAACTCGATTTTGTGCATCGGAGAAATTCTGATTTCAACGCTTACAAACATTGAAGAGCATTTCGAGAAAAAACCGTCCTTTTTCTAACAATTCTTAGTTCCCTTTCACCAGTGTCAGAAATGACACTGTAGTGTAGTCAGGAAAGTTTTCTAATGTTTTCAAGCAATGAAATTTGGCCCCCTAATCTCCTAATGTCAAACCAGCGAATTTTTTTTTAAGGTCAACTCTGAAGTCTGGTGCTAGTGCTTCCTCTCTCACAACGGAAGTTCTGAAGTGTTCCCCCATAAAGGCATATGAATTCATCATGCGAGACATGCCACAGAATGCGTTGAATTTTTCATTATATCCATGCGTCATCTCACGATTAGTAAAAATTCAGCAAAAATTGATGCATAGAAACTTCCAGGTTATGTTCCTGGATTATGTTTACTTGATGAAAATGAAAACCGGTCATCTCCGAAAATTGATTTGGTAGCCGAAAGTGACACTCTCTTCTTTCATTTG
>JACJUY010006826.1:21849-37955 GCA_014220935.1 Platorchestia sp. MABIK
AAACTGCGCTCACACAGCGGGGGGCTGATGAAATTGTGCTCACACAGCGGGGGGGCTGATGAAACTGCGCTCACACAGCGGGGGGCTGATGAAACTACGCTCAGGCAGTGAGGCTTCACGAAGAGATCAATTCTAAATATGACTAATTTTTTCTGTATGTTTTTGCCATTGAACAAAATCACAGGAAGAAATCTGATCATGATTTGACTGGCATGGCTACACTGGTTTCTATATAAAGACGGGTTGCCATGGCGACCGCGTTAATGATCCTACTTCAAAATTGTGAAGAACATAGCAAAGAATATTCAAATGCTGGTATTTTCATGCAATTTTCTTCTGATACGCGAGCACAGGTAAAAAAAATGATCAGAGATGGAAATAATGAACGATGATGCAGCAATGATGATGCAGAAAAAGATGATGTGGCAATGGTAATGAAGAGAACGATGATGCAGTAACTGTATAACCTCACAGTTGTTAAAATGGAATGCATTTGAGATTGAGTTTGCTGATCTTTCATAAAACTTCAGTTTTATTTCGTACCTTTGATTAGTACATTTGAAGATACATTAATTTTATTAAGCAACAATGGTAGCTTAATAGTGCATTTTAACATCCTCTAATGTCACTTCAAGCCAGAAAGTTCCCACCAAAGTAAGGCTTGCTTATCAGACAACCTCCATCATTTAACATCACCTAAAGCAATGTAAATTCACCATGTCGACGCATCGCTTCGAGTTGTTACGTTCCATGCTCAAAGTTATCTGGATTATCGAAAACGCTAGTCCCTTTCAGAGTCATCAGCACCGGAAAGCGTTTCATCCTGCAATGGTTCTTGGTTTTCAACTTCTGCAGATTGGATTAGATGTAGGTTTAAGCATCCCTAACCTCAACAGAGGCTTCCAAAGAGAGGAAGGAGGAACGCTCCATTCACTATGAACTTAGGTTAACGTAGAATCTGTGTACAGTGCGCATAGAAAGCGTAAGTTGAGAAAAAAGTTAATGCCACAAGAAATAAGAAGGAAATAACAAGTGCTCTAGAACAGGAGCCCAGTGAGCAGAAAATATGATTCGTAATAAAACAAAAAACATTTTTTTTCAACAAAAGGATGATATACCTGACCTTCAGCTCGAGAACTCGCATATTCCTCCTACGAGCGCTAATTCCTCTCGATTCAACAGTTCTATTCCCCTGAGGGGAGAAACTTCTGCAGTTGTTAGCAAATTTTCAATTTTACTTTTGATCCCTTGAGAGTGATCTGACCCTTCAACTTTGTTCATTCTCAACTTAATCCTTGTTCTTGAGAAACAGTATGCATCTAATCGGCTTAGATTGGTTGTTCAGAGCCACTTGGAATTCATATTTTGTAGGGGAAGAGAACTAACTCCTCTTTGCCACACCCTTCATAGCTCCAATTAGTTGGCTCTCAAGCCCCACCTAGCACCTGTGCCCACAGCCTCGTCCTGTATCCGGCGATCAGTAATCAAGGCTTCCGACTGCGTAATTTCTTCCACCTCCAGCACTCGTTCGGCTGCAGCAATTTGGTCTCGTATAAACGCGCGGAATTGCAAAGAGCATTAGCTTCCCTGTCACTGGCAGGAACCCGCGGCCCGAGAAGGCTATTTAGACCAACACGAACCGACTTCCTTCTTTCCTTTGACTCATGCTGTCTACGTATACGAGGAACTCAGATCCACTCTGGACAACACCGTCTTAATAAGCTTCTTTCCTGCTAGATCAAGTGTTTTCTCTGATACGTGGAGAGGATGTCAGCTGGTCATTTATGCACACACCCCGACGAAGGCGATATTTCCGACCATTCTGAAGTATGAAAACCGATAGGTTAGCACTATACGTTTATGTTAACGAATTCACGCGAAAGCCTTTAAACGCACGCCGGTTTAATTTTCTCCATCTGGTCGTCACAGTTTTCGAATTCGTCGAACATTATTAAAAAAACTTGAGGTTTGAGTGTTGTATAAAGTTTGAGAGCATCGCTTTAACTTGTTGCCGTTACAGAAGATTGAGTGTTCAGTGTAATCGATTGCTGTACACACGTTTTGTTCGGCTGGGTGAATTTAGGGAAGTAGTTTCTTGTTCCTCATCCGAGTCTGACATATCTTATGCCGAGGCTGCTTGCAATTGAATCACCCTTATCATCGAGGCCAATGCCATAAATCGCGAACAACGGTAATTGATATAACGGTGGTATACTCCTTAGCACTGATGTGCTCCTTCTTACTCAAGCCGATTCACTACTAGTGAGCAGAGAGCGATTTCTTGAGCTTTTGAAACACAACGCTTTGCGCATGAAGTTTGCTTAGTTTCTGGCTCTGCAAGAACTATAGACGTCGCGGTAGTCCAGTGGGTGAACGAGAATTGAAGCCTGTTAATTAACCATAGAATGTGAGCTTAATTGCTAGTCCGCATGAGATTGTCCTCAATTTTTGTATTTTTCAGCCTCAATTTTTTTAGCTTTCTGTGCTGAAAGATCGAAGGCTTGCTGTTCTGTTCAGACACAGTGGTCACTAATTGCAGATGCACAAAGGTCCAAAACGTTCGCATGCGAGTCAGAACATGGTCAGTGCCTCATAAAGGGACATCTTTTCCTCAATGATTCGGATGGTGCGTTGTGCGGCATCGGAACCCTGGTCAAATTTCCTCTACGATTCGGTTGGTGCGTTGTGCGGCATCGTAACCCTGGTCAAATTTCCTCTACGATTCGGTTGGTGCGTTGTTCGGCATCGTAACCCTGGTTAAATTTCCTCTACGATTCGGATGGTGCGTTATGCGGCATCGTAACCCTTGTCAAATTTCCTCTAGGATTCGGATGGTGCGTTATGCGGTATCGTAACCCTGGTCAAATGTATCTTTTTATCAACCACAGGTAAGAAGAAAGTTTTAGCCATCAATTTTACACAGGAGAATCTCACTCCTTTGCAAGCATACCGTCAAAAATTTAAAGAATTTCCCTTTTCTGACTAAAGAATTCCATGATAAGGTAAAATGTACAATTCTGCTTAGCGATCAATTTCAGGAGATCCGTTACTGATTCGGTAGAATTCTGTTGGTACATTGGAAAGATTTGGAGAAGAATCTCTCGTAAAGCTGAAAATAAATACTACTTTTTTGCACAAATTATTTTCAGTTACGCAGCGTTCTCATCCTCCTGCATCAAAAACCCGACGCTGAGAATGTTAAGAAACTTTGAATAACCATCTTCTTGCTTTACCATTACCGTATCTCAATGTCCAAAATGCCATCTTGTTGCTTTTCTACCTCTCCGCTAGCCTGACATGGAGGAATAAAGAGGTACAAAAAAAGTCAACATAACACAACTAAACTAACAAGAATTTCCTTATAAAACTGTGGTCTTGTTGCATTATCCGATTTCCTTTAGATCAATTTTACTAAAAGGATTATTTGGACAAAGTGATACATAATAACGACTGGCAAAAGCATAACCAAAATAGATGATTTGCTTTCAAGAAATAAACACTCCATTCTGTTGTTAGCTTATGGAAAATGTCCTAAATAATAACATTAAAGGCGTGCGAATTACACAAGATTAGTCAAGTTAGTTTACACCTCCCTTAACGCAATAAAGGTGTCCCGAAAAAGCGGAAGAGGGAATTCACTTGCCGGCATGGAATCAAGATAACGAGGAATCTATGCACCAGGTGTGGTACGGTACAAGACCCCAGCACAAAGAAAGGAACCTTACGAAAAGAGATAAAATATGAAGAAGAAAGCAACTGGCAAAGACAGCAGTTAACCGACATCAGATGTTCTTCATCAAAACCAAAAACTACTTCATTTCAACAGAAGGAAGGCCAACCCTTTCCCATATCAGAACCTCATATCTTCCCCCGAAAAGCACCAATTCCAAAGATACAATACTTACATCTCCCTGAGCAGAGTGAGTACGGTATTATTTTTAACAGCACATTTGGGCTCTCAATGACGGATTTTCATCAACCTTGCAAATTTAAACATTGAACTCTCTGAAGTCAGAAACTCTAGTAAAAAATTCCGCTCTGTTCCCACGTCAGTGTTGTCACGTGCACCTCCTCTAAGCATACAAATAAAGGAAATACTGTCCCAAACCGCCTCTAGGCCTACAAATAAAAGCAACACTGTCCCACACAGCCTCTAGGCTTACAAATAAGGGCAACACTGTCCCACACTGCCTCTAGGCCTACAAATAAGGGCAACACTGTCCCACACTGCCTCTAGGCCTACAAATAAGGGCATTATAGCCTCGGCGGCAGTTCGCAGTCCCCAAAGTTTGGCTTTGACGGGAAATCCTCACCGAGTTGAGATTTGGGGAAGTGGCGCTGAGAGGATATTGCTGACGCTGCGGCCGACGGGTTTAGCTGGACAATGTAAAGCTGGGGATTAGCTGAGCAGTGTAGAGCTGGGGATTAGCTGGGCAATGTAGAGCTGGGGATTGGCTGGGCAATGTAGAGCGGGGGATTAGCTGGGCAATATAGAGCGGGGGATTAGCTGGGCAATGTAGAGCTGGGCATTAGCTGGGCCGTGTAGAGCTGGGGATTAGCTGCATTATAAATTAACAGTGCTATACTGAATTGGAAATTAACTGTACTATACTGAGTTTGAAATCAACTGTGCTGTACTGCAATGAATGTGTTAGCAGGGCAATCCTGAGTAGGGAATAACCAGAGGTAACAAGCTTAGGCTTGACTAGGCGGTACCAAGCTGCATGGGGATCAGCTGAGCAATAAAAACTTGGATATTAAGGGAGAAATGATGAACTAGGAAGGCGTCGGGCAAGGCAAAGAATGGTTTGAGTTCCTTTTACATGTTTTCTCTCTTCTAAGACTTTTCTACACCACAATTTTCCTTTTCTAACTTTAATTTTTTGGCCGCTTCAAAAGTTAACAATGAGTGTTATTTCTATTGATTTATTTTCGTAATTTCCATTTTTCCCGGCGGGAATTCTTTGAGCAGACCATCGTCGATAAAACCTAAGTTTCTCTCCAGAATATCTGAAGGCACCTTCGCCATTGCCAGACTCTTTATGGCATTTTCTTATTCGAGTTACCACAAGTTAAACTCCTTACGGTCGCTACCTTATGACATTTTCTTATTCGAGTTGCCACAAGTTAAACTCCTTATGGTCGCTACCTTATGACATTTTCTTATTCGAGTTGCCACAAGTTAAACTCCTTATGGTCGCTACCTTATGACATTTTCTTATTCGAGTTACCACAAGTTAAACTCCTTATGGTCGCTACCTTATGACATTTTCTTATTCGAGTTACCACAAGTTAAACTCGTTTTGGTCGTTATGGCGCCTCCTTATGGTCGCTACCTCATGGCGTTCTCTACCGATTCCTTCGCCCTCCTCGATGCATCTTGAAGCCTGTCGCTCCTTCCAAACTTCAGGTGTACTTTTTCCTAAACTGCTCTCCGACATCATTAAGGACTGATTTTCAGAGGAATTTCCGCTGTAACACACCAAGGAGATCATCAGCAACTTGCCCTTTCAAGGACTAACAGTGAAACTTGATTCTATGCAGTAATTTTCGATCCAGCGTGTGTTTTTGACCTCATGTGTTGTTTGAAATTCAGATGAAATTAGATTGTAAGTTAATTTAATAAACCTACCTAATCAGAACACAGATGTTCCAGGGAGAGGAAAGAAGGAGGCACCGTTTAATGAGGAGTGAGAGAATGGGAACTCATGCACAAGGAGTATTCTTGCACAAGGCCCACTTGTGTCGAGAATCAATATATTAGGGAAAAGTTATTTAAACTGCATAGTAGTTGAATAAAAAAAGGAAAAAGGCACTAAATTCTAAAAAAATGTGATCGAAAAAAATAGGTCTACAACAAAACCTAACGCGTATTTCATTTTAATAAAAGAAAGGCCTGCCAAACATTTCACTCAAGACGTCACATCTTACTCCCGGGAGCGCTAATATATGAAATCAACGACTCGTTCAAACGTTGGTGAGCCACAATAAATTTGAAAAGGCATCGTCGTTTCCTTCACTTTTCCACGCATGACATCATGCGAGTGATTTTTTCTTGCTTGTCACCCGGCATTGAAAAATTCGTCCGTTTTAATCCATCTCGTATTTTGCAACATCGGTCTCAATTCTCAAAGCCTTAGAGTTCAGAAGACAATCATAAAATCAAGTTTTCTCGCCCTCCACTCCCTATCAACAGTGTCCTGTCAAACTGTCTACAGTGCAGATATGAACAGACCGTAGTTGAACACCTTATATATAATAGCGTTGATGATAAAATGTTTTAAAAGTTGTTGAACTTATAACCGGCGCAAGTACTTATATTCTGAATGTGTCCATCGAAAAAGCCTTGGGAAACGATCTACTCGATGTATCACTTGAGATCAGTAAATAGTTTGAATTGTTTAAATCGCTTAAATTGGGTAAATAGTGTCATACCTATAGGTGTTGACAGAGTAAAATTATACGCCAGGATCAAATTAAATAAAATTTGACTTTAGTGTGTTTTTGTCGTTACACTATCAGCTGTAGAGCTTACCCAAGAAGTCTTATTCTTCTATACTGTTGTTCAAAACTTACCTCAGCTTCCAAAATCGTCCAGCACTTCTTCCGTCCGGCGTCCATCATCCTTTCCGTCCATCATCCTTTCCTTTGATTTTCTTAGCATTCCATTTTTATTTATTTTTATAGAGAGAGAATGTAACCCTACACAATGCAGCACAATGCAAGGCAAACTCAGAAGTTGAGCTTCTATACCGCCTGGGCGCCCACCACCTGACTGCCACGAACATTTTCTGCATTTAGTTGTGGTCATTTCCCTTTGATGAGGCAAGTCATTAGTGAGCTTTGCCGGCGAGCGCTCGATGTGAATAGCTGCTTTGAAACTCGCCTCCGAAATAAAGGAATATGCGGTTCTCTATTTACTTGGTGCAATCAAACCAGGTGCAGAAAACATTTTCTTAAACGAGGCAAAAATCGCAATTTAAAATCGATATTTTTCTACCATTCCTCTGAAAAATGTCAATGATTTTACTTTCCAAACACTGTATTTCTAACTTGAAAATGAATAAAGAGAAGAAGCATCAATGACGTAAATACAGTATTCAAGTCTCATCATTCAATGACATAACTGACAAAAATCATCAGAGTAAGTGGGAATGATGACATTGCGTGGAGTTGAATGATGAAGTAACATCGGCTAGCGAAATTTATCCGAAGATAACCCCACATCACATGTCATCGGTCGCTCCACATATTCCTTTCCGTATCCAAAATTTAACAGCAGCGGTGATGTACTAGAATTAAATTAGATAAGTAAATTCAAGCGCACGCCCTCAAAACAGAAGTGTTCCCAAGAGGGGAAGGAAAAAGAACCATTTAGTAGTAGGTTAAAAGAAAACAAAGAAATTACGTGCAAGGTATTTTCCTACTCAAGATCCTCTGCACACAGATACACTAAATTAGGAACGAATTCATGAAACGAGATAAGAGTTGAAGTAGAAGGTAATAGGGGCTAAAAAACAGGACACAATGAATAGAAAAAAGGTGATCCGTGATAAATCAAAACACATAGTGTGCCTCAATGCATAGCCTACCTAACCTGCACTTCATGCATGGCCTACCTAACCTGCACTTCGGGACCTCACACTTTTCTCCAGGGAGCACTGACTCCTATAGGTATAACAATAATTATTGTATACCCCTGAAAGGTCGGTGTGCTGGGAAATCGGAATGCGGTATTAGTCATTGCGCTAGCGGTCGTGGTGTACGAGTATTTCCTCAGGAAGGAAACGTACGTGAGATTAGACTATTAGTTAGTTTAAGCCTCCCTATCCTCAACAAATGAGATCCAAAGAGAGGAAGGAAGAAGGCACCATTTAGTATGGAGTTAAGGGAACGTGGAATCTATGCAGAAAGGGCTTAGAAACAGTAAGATGAGAAAGAAGTGCATGAAACAAGATCAAATTTGAAGAAGAAAGTAGAAGGAGCTGAAAAACAGGACAACAGTGAACCGAAAAAAGTTGGTCCGTAACAGAACAAAGACCTATTTTTTTCAACAAAAAGGAAGCCTACCTAACCCTTAGCTCGGGCCCTTACATAGTCCCCCTGGGAGTGACAATTCCCATAGATACAACAGTTGTATCCCCTTGAGGGGAGGAAACGAAAATTTTCTCCGAACGAATGCGTTCAAAAGATTTCGTGCTGAATCGCCAGTTCCTGCTCTTAATGAACAATGAACAATGAAGTTCAGAAAAATGCACTTGCATCAACTGCAGATGTGTAGTGGTAAATGGCGGCAATGTCACCGTGAAAATGCCTCCCGGGCCAAAATGGTCCCGGCGGCCCAGACGATCGTTACCCACCCAGACGGTCCAGACGGACCGGTAAACGCTGGGCACAGACGTCTAGACTAAGTTGGTACTATTTGTTTTACCTTTAATACGCGTTTTACCCTTATAACTTTTTACCCTTATATTTTTGCCTATAAATCGCACCTATATGTTTGACGTATTAACCTTTGAGTATTAAGCATACCTTTACCTTCGGTAATTGTTCATTTGGTTCTCAATTTGTTCGTTCATTTTGACTAGTACCTATTAATCTTTTATTTTTGTGATTTTTGTGTACAATTATTTTTGTTCGTGTAGCCATGGTTGTAAGTTGGTGTAACCGGCCGAGTTGAAACTTGAAATGTGTTTTTTTTCGCTGTTCATGACTGTGTACGATTTGTGGTAATAACATCTTCCATGTTTTGCGGTTTCTAAACCTTTTTTGCAAATTATTTCTGTGTTATTTGCTAATTCATTTATTTTTAATTTGTTTCTTTCTGTATGCCGTCATAATTCCGACGTAACAGAATCTTGTCTTTTATTGTTGCGAATCCAAGTTGTTCAGATCTTAATGTAAATTGGCGTGTTTTTTAATTTATTTATGATTATTTTTTTGTAGTTATTGCTAACTCCGGTATTTATTTAAGTTACCATTTCATTGCTGTATCGATGCTCCGATACTGATGTGCCATGTTCAGCGTAATGTGAAGCTACTCGGTGCTAATTTGTGCTTTATCTCCGCTTTACCTCTCGCCATTAAATAGCGCTCGGCGCCAAGTGCAACTTGCGTTTTGGTCGCGTTCTCCATACAGCAAACACAAGTCCGCCTTCGCTCTCCATACCAGTAAAACTGTAACACCTGGACCCATTTATTACTACCCTACCGGTGACTTCGTTCCTGAGTCACAAATCCCATACTGTCAGATATCAATCACGCACAGGCATCAGCGAAACTCATTTACAATAATAAATTTTCTCGTTCAAGCAGCAGTAGAGTTATGTTAACACAATTTCTCTTGACACAATATCTCGTCCTGCAAAACTTTTAAACTTTTCTTGCGTTCTTTTGTTGCTGGTGCAACTCCTAGTTAGCCTTCCCATTTACAGCTATTACTTAATCGTGTTAGCAGATCTATTTTCGTCTCAAATGTTCTACATATGACTTCATTATCATTTTCGCGCCTTCATAGCCCCTGAATTAGCTCCTGAAATCTCAACTTAACGAAATAATAAAAGAGCCCGTTTACGCTCTTTCCCAAAGTTTATTTACCGTTTTAAATTTTGTAATACTAAACAACCTCAAAAATTAAACTTTTAAATGAAAAAATAACGCGTCTTAAAATCTGTCTCAAAAATTGATGTTTTTCCCTACATTGCCCATGTACTCTTGCTTTTATTGCGTACCCGTACACTTTTTCCAACTACTACTGCCTGTTTAAGCCCTGACCTTGAACGGGATAATACGGAGAGGCACCAATGCAGTTGTTTTCTATGATTTTTAAACCTCCACCAGGTGCTTTGACAGCATAATAGCTCACAGACGAGCTGAAAACTTCCTTTTTGGACATACGAAGATCTCTCGTCGGACCAGGGAAGTTGCAGCGCTCCCGACAATACTGCTCAAGTTCGGCGCAAAAAAATAGGAAAACAAGCAATCCTGGACGCAGCAACAAACGCGAGTCATCCATTAATACAGGAGGTAAGATCGATAGCTTGTCGGAAGAAGACCGTGCAAAAGTCGCGGGATGATGTACGGATATGCCCAGGGCCTCTCTCTCATAACGCTGTTTTTGGGGCCGAGCCCAGCAGCGTCGTGAAGGATGGCTGTCAGGGGAACGTATTAATTGCGTCCTATTGTCAGAACAGCGCGATCACCTCAAGGTGTTGTGGCGCGTTAACTTGGATAGACCAGGAAAATGCGATTCAAACACCTCAAGGTGATGCGGTGTGTTAGCTTGAATCGTGCATCGGTCGCATCAATGAGAGACGATCCAAAAGCATGGCAATTTGCTGTGTTGTACTATTCGTAGCAACGCAGAGGAATAGTAATACACCAGCGTTCTGGAACCAACAATGCCACAAAACAGCTAGTTTCTCGAGCACTGCAGCTATTCTGATCAAGATAAAAGGCTACTTGTCTTCTCGATCAAGCTACATCATCGCCAGTAACGGCCGCTCACACAATTTTGGGAAACATTTGCCGCATTTGTTGCGTAAGTTAGGCACACGAGGCTGTGGACATGCGGAGGAAGGACTTCAATTTCGCACAGTAATGAGTGTATCTCCTAAGGCAAAGTTTCCTCATCACTCTCGGTTGTTTTTTGGAATTCATTCATACGCTCTTGAGGAAGGCCAAATTTGCATTAGGAAATTGTTATTAGCAGCACTGAGGCTGTGAAAGCCCATCGTCTCCCCGCTAAAGCGATCAAGAATTCATTGTTTATGCAGCGCTAAAGTCTCGAGACGGGCCTCGTTATCTATTCATTAATTCCGTAGGCCCATGAAGCCGCTTAAAAAGACGCGTTTTTGTTTGGTTCCGCCCCGAGTTTTGCGCTGCCGGTATTTGTGAGACGACTCTGTCGTAAGTCGCTCTTCACTCAACTTGCTGCGCTCGCGCTGGAAAAAAAGAGGTAAAAGCGATGAGATAACATCGTCTTCATTCCTCTCAACCACTGAACACCACAGAAGAGGTTTCTCTATTTTATTTTTTGGTACCTGCGAAGTTATTTATTCTTTTTATCCGCTGAACGACTCGGCCAACGAATTTCTAATGACTAAGAAACTGGAGACACTATTCATTCCTTTCAACCAGTGAATACCTTAGCGTATTTTTCTCACCTTAGATAATAAGTACAGGTAGGTTTCTGTATTTGCTGCCATCAAATGGTGAAAAGTTTCTTAGTCAATACTTTCAACCCTCAAATAACGGAGTAATTTTGATGCGACTGACAACTTTCGGAAGGAATTTGTTACGAGACTCGTAGGGCGCTTCTCTGTCACATTACACGCGCGTTTGGATGAGACCATCTAGTTCTATCTTCTAATGAAGACTCTCAAAGCTTACCATGTCAAAAAGTTCAGTAGCGATGGCTGGAAGTCGAATTGGATGGTGTGGTACAAATAATTCAAGGTGAGCATTAAATACGAAAATGATCGAAGTTTGTACCTCTGTTTTCACAGATTCACAAGAATTTCGTTTTCCATAACACTGTTTCGAGGATTTGTTGACATAAAAATCGCTAGTCTCGACACTTGAATGATAAGTTGCGCTTCTGTGACATTTAGTGGGAGAGAGAGAGAAAAGGATAGAAAAAGTTTGTAGCTCATATCCAGTCTTGGATTAACACCAGTGAACGTTGCCAAATGTACACTTTCGTCCACGAGGCAGCACTTAACACGTTGCCTGCGATGTGACCCTCTGGTGGTCACTGAGGTGATTTTCATCATGCTGCTCACCGACCTGCTGTCACTCACTCAATTTTATGAATACTTAATGAAAGCTAAATGAAATTACGGTCCAATTAATGTTTCCTAGTTTCAAAATTTCTTGTGACAATTGACTTCAAATTTGAATTGAATATTGAACTTCAGTTTAACCCATCGTAGGAAAAGGGTTAATAGAGAAGGGTTTGCTATTAATTTTATTCACAGACAAACGATCTTTCTGGACCGCTGACTTTATTTCACAAGGTGAAAAAATTTCCGGAAAAATGTCGAGTCATAAACTCTGCATCTTTATTGAAGTCATTTGAAAATTAATTTTAGAATTTTATGGTTAGAAACAATTTTCGAGATGGAATATTTAATTCAAATTTAATCAAATAGATTCTAATTTTATGTCCGTGTTAATTACAGAGGTCACATTTATGAGCTTGTGCTGTGTGTTGTGCAGATGTGTGGTGCAGGGGTGTGGTGCTGGTGTGTTGTGCAGAGGGGTTGTGTAGGTGTGTGGTGCTGGTGTGTTGTGTAGATGTATGGTGCAGGTGGGTTGTATAGGTGTGCTGTGGTATTGAGGTACAATGAGGTATTGATCATGTGCTTATTCATTTTGTAGAAATCAATCCTCAGTGAGGATGAATCAACAAATCCCCTTTCTTCATTAAGTGATTTCATGGTTGGTGAAAAAATAAATAAATTGAAGCTTTTAACCGCGAATCAAGACAATAATATTAGTTCATGATATTTTGAAGTACAGTCTAACACTATAGTTATCATAATATTAAATAACATACGTCAAAATATTCTTAATGCTGAAATGAACAAAACTGTGAAACATATGTGGACTTTTGTTTATGCTCCAAAACCTAATTTCCATCAACCATTCAAATTAGATCAAACATATCCGTCTCACAGTAATATACTGGTACAAATAAAGGCTCAAAGTTCATCTTCGCGCATTGATCGGGCTTATGTTTTTAAATAAAACGATTTTGAGATGAAAGGAAGTTTTTGTGCACAAAATAATGAACTTGAAAATTTTGTAAAGTTTCAACACTTTGACTACGGCGGGTAAAACTGAAGTTCAATATTCAACTCAAATTTAAAGTCAATTGTAGTAAGCAATGTTGAAAATAGCAAACATAAACTGGACCGTGCATACATTTAGTTTTGATTAAGTTTTTATGGAAATTAGGTTAGCGATTGTTGGTGGGTCAGCAGCATTCTGAAAATTGCCTCCGTGTACCACCGGTGGTTCACGTTGCAGTCAAAGCGTTAAAATGTTTTCGAAATTTCGTCAACCCAGCTCGCTTTTCGTAGAAAGTTAGTTCAAGCTTCCTGACCACATTGAAAGGGATTCTCAGAGAGGAGGAATGAAGGGAGTATTTAGGATGGAATTATGGGAATGAGAAATCTATGCAGAAGGTAGGAATGTCCCCACATTCTACGCATAGAAACAGCATAATTAAATAAATTTATGAAGAAAAATGAAAGTTAAAGGGAAAAGAATAAAAGCTGAAATAAACTGGCGAGGACAGAAATGAAAATACTAATTCAAAATAAAACAAATTACCTATTCCATTTCTGCAAAAGAAAGTCCTACCTTTCTTCAGATCTGTGCCTCACATTTTCCTCCTGGGATCGGCAATTGCAATAAATATAAGAGCAGTATTACTCTGAGAGTACGCTTTCGGTCAAATGGACTATTTAAAAGTGACTTTGCAAGTCCTCGCGTCATTATTTGTACCGCAAAACTAAATATGGAGTAACCCTCACCAGAATAATTTCTGCCCTACACACGCGCACTTTACGAACAATTCCCAATAAATCATTTTCGTCCGTTCAATCGTCCTAACAGCGATCGTGTGGCAGAATTTCTGCACCTCATTCGCGCACCGTACGAAAAAACGTCATGAAATTTCTTTTTTTGTTCTATTTATCATGGGATCGCGAGTTCAAAGAGGAAGCTTGCACAAAGCATGAAAATTATGAACATATACTAAGTTTTGCACCATCGTGAGTTATGGTTACTATCTCTGAGAGTTATGTTTTTCATCGCCGTGAAATAAATATTTCGAGATTTTCTCCAACNTAGCATGACTTGTGGAGGTGAATAGCATGACTTGTGGAGGTGAATAGCATGACATGTGGAGGTGAATAGCATGACTTGTGGAGGTGAATAGCAAGACTTTTTGAGGTGAATAGCATGACTTGTGGAGGCGAATAGCATGGCTAACGATGGCGAAAAACATGAATCACGAGGGTAAATAATATGACTGAAGGTGTAAAAAATATGACTCATGGTTGCAAAAAATGATTCATGGTGGTGAAACCCATGACTTAAGGAGGGGAAAACCTTAAAATATTTATTTCACGGCGATGAAAACCATAACTCACGGAGATAGTAACCATAACCCACGATGGTGCAAAACTTAGTATATATTCGTAATTTTCATGTTTTGTGCAAGCTTCCACTTTGAACTCGCGATGACGTTTGAAAGTTTTATGACTTTTTTCGTGCGGTGCGCGAATGAAGTGCAATAATTCTGACACACGATCGCTGTTAGGAAGATTGAACGGACGAAAATGATTTATTGAGAATTGTTCGTAAAGTGCGTGTGTGTAGGGCAGAAACTATTCTGGTGTGGGTTACTTCATATTTAGTTTTGCGGTACAAATCATGGTATGAGGGCTTACAAAGTGACTTTCAAATATTTCATTTGACCGAAAGCTCACCCTCAGAGTAATACTGCTCTTATATTTATTGCAATTACCGATCCCAGGAGAAAAATGTGAGGCACCGAGCTGAAGGAAAGGTAGGACTTTCTTTTGCTGAGATAGAATAGGTATTTTGTTTTATTATAAATTAGTATTTTTGTTTCGGTCCTCGCCAGTTTTTTTCCAGCTTTTATTCTTTTCCCTTTAACTTTCATTTTTCTTCATAAATTCATTTATTGTGCTGTTTCCATGTTTAGAATGTAGGGACATTCCTACCTTCTGCATAGATTTCTCATTCCCATAATTCCAAACTAAATACTCCCTTCATTCCTCCTCTCTGATAATCCCTTTCAATGTGGCCAGGAAGCTTGAACTTACTTTCTACGAAAAGCGAGCTGGGTTGACGAAATATCGAAAACATTTTAACGCTTTGACTGCGACGTGAACCACCGGTGGTACACGGAGGCAATTTTCAGAATGCTGCTGACCCACCAACAATCGCTAACCTAATTTCCATAAGAACTTAATCAAAACTAAATGTAATCACTGAATGTTTGCTATTTTCAACATTGCTTACTACAATTAACTTTAAATATGAGTTCAATATTGAACTTCAGTTTTACCCGCCGTAGTCAAAGTGTTGAAACTCTAAAAGATTTTAATATTTATTATTTTTTATGCAAAAAATTTCCTTTCATCTCAAAATCGTTTTATTTAAAAACATAAGCCCGATCAAGGCGCGAAGATGAACTTTGAGCCTTTATTTGTACCAGTATATTACTGTGAGACGGTTTTTGTTTTATCTAATTGGAATATTTGATGAAAATTAGGTTTTGGAACATCAACGAAAGCCCACATATGTTACACAATTTTGTTCATTTCAGCATTATGAATATTTTGACGTATGTTATTTAATATTATGAAACCTATAGTGTTAGACTGTACTTCATAATGTCATGGACTAATTGTGTCTTCAGTCGGGGTTAAAAGCTTAAATTCATTTTTAGTTTTTTTAACAACCCATGAAAACAGTTAATAAAGAAAGAGGATTTGTCCATTCATCCTCGCTGAGAATTAATTTCAACAAAATAAATAAGCACGTGATCTATGCCACACTGTGCCCTGTACAACACGCCAGCACAGCACACCAGCACAGCACACCAGCACAGCACAGCACACATGCACAACACACCAGCACAGCACACCTGCACAACACATAGCAAGCACAAGCTCATAAATGTGACCTCTGTAATTAACACGGACTTAAAAGTAGAATCTATTTAATTAAATTTGAATTAAATATTCCATCTCGGAAATTGTTTCTAGCCATAAAATTCTAGAATTAATTTTCAAATGACTTCCATAAAGATGCTGAGTTTATGACTCGACATTTTGTAGGAAATTTTTTTACCTTGTGAAATGAAGTCAGCGGGCCAGAAAGATCGTTCGTCTGTGAATAAAATTAATATCAAACCCTTCTCTATTAACCCTTTTCCTACGATGGGTTAAACTGAAGTTCAATATTCAATTCAAATTTGAAGTCAATTGTTAAAAGTAATTTTGAAACTAGGAAACATTAATTGGACCGTAATTTCATTTAGCTTTCATTAAGTATTCATAAAA
>JACJUY010006827.1:0-20162 GCA_014220935.1 Platorchestia sp. MABIK
CTTCCCCCAGCCAGCACCTCCCCCAGCCAGCACCTCCCCCAAGCCAGCACCTCCCCCCGCAGGGGGCATTGCCACCACGGTGCCACGGCCACGATGCCGCCGTGATGGCAGGTTTTCACTGTCATTTGCTTGCGCAAATGTGGCATTCAAATGCATTATTTTCATGGGCTCTTTTCCAGATAAGCCCCGCCACAAACGCAACACTTAAGTTCACCCACTTGTAACTTTCGAAATAATGCACCTATCGACTTCAAATTATAATTGAAACGAAAGATTAAGACATTCTTTCGTTTGAGAGTAATTTGAAGTTGATAGGTGCATTATTTCGAAAGTTACAAGTGGGTGAACTTATGTGTTGCATTAGTGGCGAGGCTTATCTGGAAAAGATCCTTTTCATGTAGCTGCTATAGAAATTCAAATCATTACAAAAACTTGTTTAATTACATTGCAAAACCACCTTGTTGAGCAGATGTGCATTCAATGCCCCATGTGGATCTGCACTGCGAATTTTGCTTCAAAACTGGACATTTGCGAAATTTGGCGAACTTCATGAGAAGGCAGGCAACTAAAGAACACTTTCCGTTCATACAAGCTTTTTTTACATTGCAAGGTTGAAAACCGATATTATACTTTTCATGGGTCTACTTTATTTTGAAAAACTGTTTTTCGTTCCTTTGATTTTGCAATGATGCGCGGCGAACTTCAGTTGTAGTACGAGTAACACGATCAGTCCACTGAAATATCCCATCGTAAGAAAATGATACGGAGTTAAGAAATAACAGTTTCATAAGTTTCACGCATTTCCGTACAACTGTATCTCCCCTACATATTCAGGAACATGAAGAAACGGGTGCAGTACTTCGGCCGTGTAGCAAATCATTACGATAAAATCACACCAGAGTACAAAATGCTAACGCGTAAAAATAAAACCCTGTTATGACCTTTCCACTACACTCAACAGACAGAGGTACCGATCGAAGGGACAAAATTGCTCTAAGATACAAGACATTTTACAAGTACCACAGGAATTTCTATATTAGAAAACTTCCATTGCCAAATCGTTGCTGGTAATACGACCCATTGATGGGTCGTGCTTAAGTTCTTACTGCTGCGAAACGATCCATCGCTGGGTCGTTTGGAACATTTTAACAAACTTTTAAAATTAATGCAATTTAATGGACCCAGTTAATGTTTGGTACTCATAAAATTGCTAATAACTTTTGGGTTGAATACTGAACTTCAGTTAAACCCATCGCTGTCAACGTTTTAAATTAGGAAAACAAACACGCAAAGCAAACTTTATTCAACAGCCGACATTCCGAGAAATAGACCCAACGCATGCGTGCAGACGACTGCTGCGAAATTCAGGCTAGTCAGCACGCAAGGACCTGAGCTGCGTAGCTAGGATACAACGAAACGAGTGTGCCACGCTCTCTTTGCTACTCAGAACGTCCTACTTTTTTGCAGAAAGTCACTCATTCTCTGAGTGAGAGACGGAACTTGAACGCTTAACTTCTTCTCTAGGGCAGATCTGTGTAGAGACCACGGTATAAGAAACAAGGTGGGGTCAAACCAGTCTTTTTTGTCGACCGTGTGGCAATGCTGACGTCATGGCAACGAACCAATAGCAGCGCTCATATTGCATTTGGCAACACTGCTAGCCCCAAATCTGGCACCACTATTGGCCTAACGACATGTCGCAATGATGATGTCATAAAGTTTGTTTGAAATAAAGCCGTTCTATTGCCTAACCGAACAAGAGGAGGCGTTTTTCCCCCATAGAAATGGCTCTACCTTGTTTTCTCTACCATGGTACATGAAGGACTGAGATAGTAGTGGTCACGAATTTGCCATGAAAAATGAGGAAAATGCATTTTATACATAATTCTGCCGTGCACGCGAAGGGTAGAGCAAATAATGGTGATCTTACTCTACATATCGCCCCTTTTCAACAAGTAGCGCACCGTCTGCAACTTAGAAAGACGAGTATAACTAGCAGTTGCATCAAAACAATTGCTGAGTAAATCATGCAGCTCTTTCCCTCATTAGCTTCCCTTGAAATCTGCACAGCCACAGAAAAAAAGAAGAAATAGGAAAACGTTTCGGAGTCCAGCATCATCAGGTAAAAAGGTACAAATATTTATGCCTGAAATAAAAGATAAAAACACTGGTGATGACTGTCATTAAAAAACATCACAAAAACAAAATATGTCGAAGAAAAATCAAATTGAAAAAATTGCCAGCTAATTACAATTTGCAATGGGTGTGAACTGTCAGAGTTGTTGAAGGGCAGGTTTTCGTTTAAAAATGTGTAAACACTCTAAAATCCTAAGGTCAAAAGGGGTTGAGGAAGAGTAATACTTTGAAGTCGGCAGATTATATTAGCACATTGCATTTTTCGGCGTGATTGCGGCGCACTGCGGAGTGAGAGGAGTGCGCTAATTGGGTCCCAGTAAGGAAGCTTCTACCTCGGTGCTTTACCACTCTGGTATAAAAATTCCGTGACGTCATGCCGACGTACGATGATGTGCACTGCACACAACTGTAAGAATAAACCAGAGAGGCTCGCATATTAGTGTGAAGCATATCCTTGCAGCGTATCTACAGCAGTAGTGAACGGGCAATCCAGAATGCAGTATAATGCCAATCTTAGAGAGAGAGAGGCTTGATCCATTCACTAATAAACATCGGCTCGATGACTTATCCCAACATCAAAAACATATTTAGCAGAAATCATTTGCATTGTTTAGAACACTTCTTACCCAGTCTAACTTTTTTGCCGCCTGCATGGATGTTTTTCGCCGCCCATGTAATTAAATCGCTTAGGTGGCGGAAAACATGCATGTTCCGGCGAAAAAGTTAGACTGGGTTAATTTATCGTCATTGTAAACATTACTCCCAATAAACACTGTCGTTACACTCTCAATAGTGTCTTCAATAATGTCTAGACCAGAGGTTCTTAACCAGGGGTAAATTTGCACCTACTGGGTAAAAAATTATAAAGTCGGGGGTAAACAATTGAAACGCCCGATAATTTAAAAAATAATCAAATAAATTTCATTTTTCAAGTGAGAGAGAGAGAATGCAAAGAAAGTGTGTGTTTTGTATGGGAGTAGGGGGTAAATGGAGAAATACATGGAGCCGAGGGGGTCAATGATGGAGGAAAGTTTGAGAATGATCTAGACTGAGAAGAACAGTACCAGAGTTCACTAGAAGGGAACTTGATTGTTTGAACAGTGCGGAGAATGACTCAGTCCTCTAAACTCGCACTTGCAGCTGCGATCAAGCGACGCAGGTCCCCACTTGGACTGGTCACAACGGTGCCAGGACTGCACGAGTCACCGTCACGGAGCTCGTACGCAAATGATGGGCATGACATTACAATCAAAGGAAGGAACCGTCGCATCTAATCATCAACACTGACATGAAGCAAAAATGCCTATGTTTATTAAATCATGAAGATTAAATATTTCTATTACAGTTATAGAACTAAGTGTGCTCATGAACTCAATTATGTAACCAATTTTAATGTTGCCAACTTTTTAACATGAAGCAAAAAATGCACAATAACGAGGAATCATTTCTAAGGCAGTTAGAACTTAGTAAGCTCATGTATGTAAGCTATGTTTGTCAAAACTGACATGAAGCATAAAATGCTTGTGTTAATTAAACGACAACAATTAATTATTCCCATGGTAGTTAGAACTTAGTTAGCTCATGTACTTAATTTAGTTACCGACACTGACATGAAGCTCACAACGCGAATGGTCATTTTTTCAATCATGAGTAATCAGTTTTGCAATAGTTGCAGCCTGGTATGCTCGTATACATAACTCTGCAATTAAAATAATGCAATCAAAAATGCTTCCTAGCTCCCTGACAATGCTCCTCATCAAAAACCAAGAATCCCTTCACGACTCACACTGTGTGTGAGTTCCCAAAAAGACGCTGTAATTAAATATTATTAATATACCTATCTAGAGGCTCAAACATCCCTGTCATGTATTCGAAGGATATTTATTTTTCACTCATAACACAGTAAATAAAAAGAGTAAACTCTGAGACAGGTGACCTGATTCAGGAGTTACCCCGAGGGTGGCTCATTTAGGGGCCTAAACGGGGCGTCAAACAGCAGTGATGCAAACGATACAAACGATGCAAATGATGAAAACGTTGCAAGCGATACAAACGATGCAAATGATGAAAATGAAACAACCGATGAAAACGATGCGAACGATGCAAACGATGCAAGTGATGCACACGATTCAGCACTTGAAAGCCCTGCAAGGTTGCCAAATTTTGTGTGGCAGTGACAGTTTATTTTAAAAAAATATCAGAAAACGTGATGAAATCAGAGAAAAAGTCAAATTCGGAATAAGAAAAAGATCTTTCTGTGGGAGCAGTGAGGGCTCTACACACAACGGCGCTCTGTCTCGCGTCTGCGGTAATAATATATAGACTATAGGCAGCTACAATATAATTTAGGTACAATCCTGACCCTGCATTAATGAAGACTTCTCGACAGCGCGACGTGTAATTAGTAATGAACAGATAAGTCATGGTTAGTCATGAGCGGATGTACTAAAAGAGGAAACAGTCCAGACGTGCGGATGATAAAACAAAACAGGTTCTTAAGTAGCGATGAGTTGAAGGCGATGATGCTATTTCACTGTGATGATAAGAAAGACACGTACCTAAATAGTTCCGTTGAAAATAGCTACCACGAATGAAACTTTTATGATGAGAAAAACGCGTACCTAAATACGAGTAGTTCCTTTGAAAATAGCTACCACGAATGAACTATAGCTCTGATTCCGAAATAACTCCTTCACTTTTGGCAGCTCGGGTACACTATAGTGTACATCTGTAATAGTAACCACCCATGATGTATGACGTAAGTTTGGCTGGCTTTCTTTGCGCAGCATATCTGTCAAGACTCACCACAAGTTCACTTGATGTTATGGTCTTTAAACCAAAACAAAATCATTCATAGCTCAAGTTTATACGTACAGGCTCCACATAGGAGGCTTACAGTTATAGTCATAGAGGCTCCATTCTGTGCGGAAATCGTGCATTCATGTAACCAAAAGATAAGTACACTGAAAATAAATTGCTACACAAGAAACAAGTAAATTTTCAAAATTTGTATCACAAAAATGATTCATGAGCTAGCAGAGATTGTTAACCCTGGTAAAAAAAAGGAAGCTGAAATTAAGCTTCATGCTTGTTTATATTAACCGTTCTAATGAATTTAAAAAACAGTGCATGCGCCTTATAAATTTAACCGGATCATGCTGTAAAAAGCTTAAGTCGCTAGCAGTGAAATACATTATCATGAAGAAGTCAACTAGAGATGCTCAGTTCTCCACTAATTCCTTTCTACGATTAGATACATCTCGCTTGCGTAGCAAGATAACTGGGAAAGAAACATGGAACAAGTTCAGATTGTTTGTTCTCGAACCTCTCACATGCGTCTGTCTGAACATTTGTTCTGGAGCCTTGCGTCTGTCAGAACATTTGTCCTGGAGCCTTGCGTCTGTCTGAACATTTGTCCTGGAGCCTTGCGTCTGTCTGAACAATTGTCCTGGAGCCTTGCGTCTGTCAGAACATTTGTCCTGGAGCCTTGCGTCTGTCAGAACATTTGTCCTGGAGCCTTGCGTCTGTCAGAACATTTGTCCTGGAGCCTTGCGTCTGTCTGAACATTTGTTCTGGAGCCTTGCGTCTGTCAGAACATTTGTCCTGGAGCCTTGCGTCTGTCTGAACATTTGTTCTGGAGCCTTGCGTCTGTCAGAACATTTGTCCTGGAGCCTTGCGTCTGTCAGAATATTTGTTCTGGAGCCTTGCGTCTGTCAGAACATTTGTTCTCGAACCTCTCACTCGCGTCCGAGTCAAACGTAAAGGAACTCCTATCTCTAAGTTTCTGGTCGTCATCCAGCGATTGTTTCAGACGTGCTCGGCTTCCATAACGATGCCGTCGTGCATTCGATGAGGCAAGAAAACCAGAGATCGCGACTTATAGATATTATCGGTGTAAGTTAACTTAAGGACAGTTTACCTAAGGAAAAAGCAGAATTGTTTGTGAAGGGTAACTGGATTCAGAGAGGCATTTTGTAGGTTTAAAATCTTTGCGTATGATAATAAATAGGATACCAGGCCTTTCCTTTGGTCTCAAATGGCTCATGTGATCAATTGTTCAAGTTCTTCAAATTATCCGATCTGTCAGGATATGATGCTCGGAAAATTTCACAACATCAAACGAAGTTCGAAAAAACGTTTCTTTATTTTTTGAGGATAGAAAAACTGGTGTTACCATGACCACCAGAAGTCAGGGGGAGCTGGTGCTACCAAGACCATCAGAGGTCAGGGGGAGCAGGTGCTACCATGACCACCAGAAGTCAGGGGGAGCTGGTGCTACCAAGACCACCAGAAGTCAGGGAGAGCAGGTGTCACCAAGACCACCAGAGGTCAGGGAGAGCAGGTGCTACCAAGACCATCAGAGGTCAGGGGGAGCAGGTGTTACCAAGACCACCAGAGGTCAGGGAGAGCAGGTGTTACCAAGACCACAAGAGGTCAGGGAGAGCAGGTGTTACCATGACCACCAGAGGTCAGGGGGTGCTGGGGTTACCATGACCACCAGAGGTCAGGGAGAGCAGGTGTCACCAAGACCACCAGAGGTCAGGGGGAGCAGGTGTTACCAAGACCACCAGAGGTCAGGGGGAGCAGGTGTTACCAAGACCACCAGAGGTCAGGGGGAGCAGGTGCTACCAAGACCACCAGAGGTCAGGGGGAGCAGATGCTACCAAGACCACCAGAGGTCAGGGGGAGCAAGGGTTACCATGACCACCAGAGGTCAGGGGGAGCAAGGGTTACCATGACCACCAGATCAGAATAACAGCTGATAAGAATAAAAAAGTATATGATAGTGGAGGGAGTCCGTTGAAGCCGAGATGCTATTACAAGGTAGAAATTATGACAACCATCTCAGCTTGAACTATGACTGCAGACTTACGAGTGTTGTGAAAGTTTATGAAATTGTTCTACGAAATCGAAACATGACAGTGATTTTTAGCTTTTGAATTCCAAAGTAAAAATGGGTCGATTTTCTTTTGTTGTAATAAAATACCTGAATTGTAGTAGCACTTTGACAATACTCCTTCCATTAGAGAAGTTTGCAGTGCTTATGAAAGCTAATTGTTCCTTTGTCCAGTTCGTCATCTTGGCGAAAGTTTCAAAGCAGGATGAATTTTACTGTGTCCTCTGAATCTTGTTTTGACTGTTGTATCATGAATACGTAAGTACTAAATATAAGATATAAATATTAGGATTCTACTGCCGTTTTGTTTTTAAAATTCGTTCATTGTATCTAAAGTCGTTAAAGATTTTTCCGGGTCCCGTACTAAACAAAAACACCCTGTAGTTACTCTATGTACCGTATAGTTAAAGTTCACATAGTCGCCCTATAAATAGTATAGTTAAAGTTCACATGGTCACCCTATATATAGTATAGTTAAAGGTCATATAGTAACCATATTTGGGCCTCGCTCACTCGGGTTAACGATAGCGGAGTGTTCTAAGATTTCCAGGTTCTCAGAGTACATTGAAGCAGGCACCAGCACTCGTGTTGTCACACCTGTTCGTCATGCGACGTTCTGCGCAATTTAATGAGGCATCTATGAGAAATAGTCCTATCTTTTTTGGACTGTAATGAATGCAGTAGAACACTCGAGTAAGGCCATACTTTGAGTGGTAGGGGTTGTTAAACAATTCAGGGAATGAGCAGTGAAGCTGCGATTCAAGGCAATAGAGTCGGTGTGAACTTGAATTTCTCAAAGACGTTTTTATGATTGTTCTTGCTTCGAAAGAATTTGAAATGAAATCAAACGAACGAACGAGGTTAGCGTCGATGTGCAGAAGCCTTGCGCAAGCTATGGGGGGGGGGCGGGGGGGTGGGAGATTTCCCAGTTCAAAAAAAAAGCATTTTTCAAATTTAGTGTGTCGACATGGAATTAATGATATAAAAGCATATGTGAACCAGTTTTGCATGCATCCTGCTTTGCTGAGTAAAGATGTTCTGACGACAGCGTAATGTGTTTTTGGTCTTTGTGACAACCTATAATCAGGCACGAGCTCTAAGATATCACCAAACATTCAGAGACAGACACTCAAAAAACTACTGTAATATGCGGAACCAAAAACCACCATGGACGCACAGGCCTTAGTCTCAGGTAGACTGGTTTTCAGGAACGAGTATCGATGACAAACACACTGAGGCAGTGGTTCTTAACCTTGTCGGAGGTACTGAACTCCACAAGTTCCATACATGCATTCACCGCACCTTTCCTAGTTAGAAAAATAAATTGTGTTTTTTTCTTCAAATGCAAAACATTCGTATATCTATATAGTGTATTAGTGCACAAACTGTACCATGCCGAACCCAGGGGTTTGACTCACTGAACCCCTGGGGTTCGATCGTACCACGGTAGGAGAAACCAGCTAGGGTCAAACCAGTCTATTTTTCGTCGACCGTGTGGTAATGCTGACGTCATGGCAACGAACCAATAGCAGCTTTCGTATTGCATCTGGCAACACTGCTAGCCCCAAATCCGGCATCACTATTGGCCTAATCACATATTGCAATAGCAACGTCATAAAGTTCGTTTGAAATGAAGCTCTTCTATTGGCTAGCCGAACAAGAGGAGGTGTATTTTCTCCATAGAAATGGCCCTACCTTGTTTCCTCAACTGTGGATCGAACCCGAGTCAAGTGCAACTGTGTTGAAAGGAAACTCACTTCAGAGGCGCACCCAACAAAATTTTACTGTCGCCAGTCTGCCGTGCTTGTAACGCTGCTTGCTGTCATCTCGGACTCTCCGTTTGTTGTCACGTGAAACGCTCCAACTGTGTCACGTGGTGCTCTGCATCCAAACACCAAGTGCCGCGTTTCAAAAGGGGATCTGAGCCAACTGCTGTAGGTGTAACTTATGCTCGTATCAGGGATACATCAAGGAACAGCAGGTTGGTCACACTTTCCCTCTGCCTTTAATTTAAGTACTTGTGTACACGCCCGTCAAAAATGGCGGGATTTTGTGTTTTCTTTAGACATGTCTTGCAGATATGGATGACAAACAAGTTATAAATCCTGATAGTACCCGCGATTGAAATATTCTTGTACTTGTGCACTGGTGAAATTCGTATCACAGATACGGTCATAAAGTATCCTTTAAAGAGCGTGAAAGAGACAATTTAAATGCGTTCAATGACGATTCCTATTGGGATATCATGAGAGAAATTATGCACAAAAAAATGCGTAAATTTAATAAAAAATTTATAACCCGGCGTTTTATCATATAGTATTGATTGATTGCCAGGAAACATGATGCAGGGTGTTTACTTGAGGACTTCTTTCATTACTAATGTTTCTAATCTTAGTATCAAATGGGATACGTGGAAGGAATTGGTTCTGTAAGCTAAGTGGCATTCAAAGCCTTCAACCCTGTGACCTGTGTGTAAATCAAGTTCTCGGATACTACAAAAGGTTTTGGAAATGACAATTAAAAACTTGAAATAATTTTAGCTCTATGAAAAACTTGGATCTTATTTATTGATAAAATTGAATGTTCAATATCTGAGAAACTTCGGATTGAAATACATCTGACGTCTCCTCTGTCAGTCCGTGCACGGCACAAGAAATTTATTGATAAAGGGATGAGGAGAAAACTGTAAAAATACAAAAAAACGATCGCAAGTACATGCTTTTGAATGAAAAGCACGGTAGAAGAAACAAGGTAGAGTCATTTGTATGGGGAAAAATGCACCTCCTCTTGGTCGGCTAGCCAATAGAACGGCTTCATTTCAAACAAACCTTATGACGTCACCATTGCGACATGTCGTTAGACCAATAGAGGTGCCAGATTTAGGGCTAGTAGTTTTGCCAGATGCTATATGAGCGCTGCTAGTGGTTCGTCAGCTTTCCCACACGGTCGGCGAAAAAAAGACTGGTTTGACCCTACCTTGATTCTTCTACCGTGATGTAAAGTAAGTCTGACTGCATTACTGCCACACACACACCCACGCTCGACCTCATTCCACTATAGAGACTTATAGATAGAAATAAAGTACGTTTGATTGTTCAATTTTCCTATCTTATTTTAGCTCACTACAGCACTCATCAAGCCAATCTCTTGATGTCGTTGACATAAAGAGCTATCAATGTCATTGATGAGTTAAAATATCACAGATGAGTTAAAAATGAACACCTGCATGTAGAGAGTGTACTTGTGTATTCGCTTAAGATTATCATTTGTTTAAGAGCAGAACATTTCCCTGCCGGTAAATTGAATTTTCATTTTCATTTTTTCATTTTTCATTTAATTTTTGATGAAGACCGCACAACGAGTGGAATACAGGTAAAAAGAACCAAAAACTCGAATTTCTACGCCCCATTGGGAAATAATTTACACCCATTTTAACGATTACTTGCCTTTCGGAAGAATTTGCTGGTTTATGAAGAGACGTTACAAAAGTTTAGTTGAATTATGCATATATTGAAACACGTAACTATGAAGAGATGCTATAAAAGTTTGGTTGAATTATATACTGGAGTACATAAATATGAAGAGATGCTGTAAAATTTTAGTTGAATTATTTATTAGAACACGTAACTATGAAGAGATGCTATACAATTTTGGTTGAATTCTATACTAGAACACGTAATGAAACCTCGAAGCGGTGCCCTGCAGGGACGAGCCGTGAGAATTGGGAAGCGTGGACATTTTTGGTCCGTTCTCAAATCGGTATTTTACCACTGCATTTATGCCTGCATGGTGACAGCTGAAATTGGTCGGGTGCTTTTCTTCTCATCGAGGCCGTCATGACAGATAAGTGCGGTGGATGTTAATCAGCAGCAAGGACACGAGTCAGATCGCTCCTGCTTCTGTTTCTACCTCCATAGTCCCATGCTGCCGCTGGCTTGTATCAGGGTTCTGAGATTGGCCTTTTTCTAAACGAATTTTTAAAATTTTAGCAGAATTTTTTTCAAACAGACCAAGTCTGAGAGCTTTGGCCAGAATTGTGTCTGAGTCACAAGGTTGGCTTTTTTCTGACTTCATTTTTAACATTTAGCCAAATTATTTTAAAAAGACAAAATCTGGGAGTTTTGACTCGAATTGTGTCAGGGTCACTAAGTTGGCTTCTTATAAGACCGAATTTCTAACATTTGGCCAAAATTATTTAAAAAGTAAAAATTTGAAATTTTTCTCGAGAATTGGGGCTTGCGTTCCGTAATAATAAATAATTCCGCAATGATAATAATAATTCTCCCTGGAAGTGATCAAAGTGTGTGGGCGATTGATAACACTCTCCCAAGTCATTGATTTGAGCTAGAAATAGTGAGAAATTCATGAAATATTGAGGGAATATTTAAGAAATACTTCGGAAACATTTCAATACGGGGTAGCTTGCTATCACGAGGTCCACCACTTGACCAGTCCCACACCGAGCAGCCGCGATAACTAAAGTCTTATCACTGCCTTAACTTGATGGTCATCAGCATGACGGCATCTATGTAACGATAACTTGCTCAAGTTACGTGACGTTCAAAATCCAAAAATCGCATTTCGATGAGCAGTTCTCGCTGCGTTCGTTCCATGGAATGAAGAAACACAATTATCGTGCACGACCTACAAACGAGCTTCAAGGGACCTCCTCCCAAAAATCGGCCAAATTTTCGAATTTTAGTTTTTGGCATTTCTACTGAAACTCGGTCAAAACATCGTTACTTTCAAGCGCACTTTATTTCGAATAACTCGGCGTCCATGCAATCTAATCTTGCTGAGCGGCCGCAACCTGAGCGTTGGACGGGCGGGTTTTCCTTCGAGTCACCGCCTCAACGAGAGAATACCACGCGGTATTTGATGTTGTTCACAGGAGAGCATCATGCTTGCGATATCGAGGTGTATTTTCTCACGTACGAACGTGATAACAACGACCTCTTGACATTGTGTAGGCAAATGACAGTTGTACGCACACACACACACACATAATACGGGGTAGGTTCGGTCTCTAAGCCACACGCACTCTAACACACACACGCACGCACACACACACGACACACACATAACTCACACACACGCACACACACACACACACGCACACAGCCGGGTCACGGGACGGAGTCACGTCAGCAGTTACGAGTATCATAGATACGTGCAGCCGGCGCGCGATACTGAGCAATAAATCTGCTTCCACTCTCGTAGTTACCAGATATACCTGCATACGTACATACATACATACATACTTACATCCGTACATACGTATATTCACACATACATACATACTTACATGCGTACATACACACATACGTACATATATGCATACGTAAATACATACATACACACACACACACATACATACGTACATACATACATCGTCTGTCTGTGCAACTGCACACGAATGATATCGTAGAAAAAATGCCAACGACACCTGCCTTCTTTTCAGAGAGTCGGAGCCAGACAATGCCGGTGATCGGTGCACGTACCCGTACCGTCACAACGATGACATTTGGTTTTAAAAGCATTGTTCACAGTTCTTTGCATGTTTTATAAGTATTTTCACTTCACGAGCTCCGATAAAAGTTGCAGCGATGGATTTAAGCCACGTTCTTTGTGACAAAAAAATGTTAGATGTGGTTATTCTATTTACCGCTTTTACATGCTGTTCGAGAAAATCAGATTTGTTACGCGAAAAAAGGAAGCATGATATGCAACACGCTTCATGTACCCGAAATTATTGAGCCTTTAATAAATGCAGTATTGCCGTAAGAACGTCGTGAATATTTACGAGCAGTAATGTGTGTTGGGCTCAAATTGGCAGGTACGGCATCACATGAACGTTACTGAGATCTTCCCAGTCTCTTTTCCATGCGTGCAATTTTATTTGCCTCGTCTTCTTTTGATTCCTCCATTTTCTTTTTGTGATAACTCTTGAATTAATTTACAGTCAATAATTCGTACTTTAAAAACAGAAACTTAATTGTTTCGTCAAGTGTGTGGACGTCTCCGCTTTACAATTTTTGGAAAGATTAAAACACTCAAGGTAGTCGTTACCGCGTAAGCATCATTAGCCCATTTTTACTTGCTACTGCATTTTTCCTCTTTTGTGATGATGGGAAGGGGACGGAGACAACGAGCAAACACGCAGCTTGTGTTATTGGATTGTAAATCTTGCACAAAAGCGCACAGCTGGAGAATTGTACCGTGAACGTATAAATTGCGATGCTTAAACAGCAAAATTTATTTTAATTTGAGAGGATAAGAACAAACGAACGAGAATAACAAGCCGTTGCAATTATAAAGCGTAAATGGGACTCGACGTAAATAACGTCTGCGTACAAGATTAGCTTTACCAACCTCGTATCTACATTTTAAAAACCGAAATAATCAAAGGCATTTGAAAACTGATTTTAGGGTTTGGCAAGTACAAGCTTCATTACAAGTAAAATAGAATCTTTTCCTTTCTTTTAAGATACTACTGCTTGTTGATTACAAGCTACACATCTCAGTTCAGAGCTGCCTAAACGAGCACGAGTATCAATGCTACGTAGAGACGAGCCTAAATTAGCACGAGTATCAGTGCTACGTAGAAATTTGCCTAAACGCGCACGAGTATGAATGCTACGTAGAAATTAGCCTAAACGAGCACGAGTATCAATGCTTCGTAGAGACGAGCCTAAATTAGCACGAGTATCAGTGCTACGTAGAAATTTGCCTAAACGCGCACGAGTATGAATGCTATGTAGAAATTAGCCTAAACGAGCAAGAGTATGAATGCTACGTAGAAATTAGCCTAAACGAACACGAGTATGAATGCTACGTAGAAATTAGCCTAAACGAGCACGAGTATCAATGCTACGTAGAAATTAGCCTAAACGAGCACGAGTATCAATGCTACGTAGAAATTAGCCTAAACGAGCACGAGTATGAATGCTACGTAGAAATTAGCCTAAACGAGCACGAGTATCAGTGCTACGTAGAGACGAGCCTATTAAGTAATTAGCAATCTAGAATACGAGCATCGCAGGCCAACGATGGGTATACATAAAAACTCAGCAGTGAAACTTTGCCACGATAGAAATCTCGTCTTGGCGTGACTTCTATGAGAGAGACTTCTCATGAATTTGTTGTCAGGCAATATAAAAAATGCGAAAAAATGGCCCGTCTTGTCTTGAGCAATTTGGTTCACAGGATTGTTCTCGATGATGCTAAAATGATGAATGGGGGCTTAAAGCAAAGAATTATAATAAAATATCGAAATACTTTTTCTCAAGTATAAATTTGGCAACAGGTAAAACAGAATTTTTAAACAATTTAAACAATTTAAACAATTTATTCACCACAGGTGATACAGAGGTAGAATGTTTCTTAAGTCTAGTACAATGGTCAAACTAGAGTATAGCTACCTGTGGGCCCGAACAAGTTCAGCGACTTCTAGGGCATCCTACCATCACATTATTCTAAGGTGGACAATGATGTTTAACTTAATTCACTTAACCTAGTTTCGCAATAGACTGATCAGTGAGATAATTGACTCGATATTTGATGCTGTATTTTACAATATAGGTCAGATCGGCTATATTTAACAATATATTCGGTAAAACGATTAAGAGCAGACTGAAGATCGGTTATGTTACCTATGGTAAATCACATTATTAGGACTAGACATGTATTAGGCAAGATGTCACTTGGTGGTCTTACACGACTAGTATTTTGATGAGAAATGAGATTCAAGATGTCTCTTGAATACTTTGTAAGAATTGCTTTCACGGATCTCCGCAGGGATTGAGTTCCAAGTTTTAGTTCCAACGAAGAGGATACTGTGTTGCGATCGGGCCTTTGAAAAATAAGGAAGCATGAATTAACTTCTATTTTGGGTTAAATCGTCGTGATGACCAGTTTGCGCAGTTAATAATTGTTTTAGGCTATTGTCGTCATCATTTCTTAGAGTTTTATGAATGAAATTGCAAATTGAGATATTGTAGAGATCCGAAAGTTTAGGTATTTGTAAATTTTTGAATGAATCATTTGTGTGAGCATTATATTCTAGGTTCATTACCCTCTGATGGCTCTCTTTTGTAGAGTAAAAATTTTGTTGCTTAATTTTAAACAGTTCCGTGCCCTGCTTCTATTCCGAATTGCAAGTATGGAGAAATGAGCGTTTGGTAGAGCATTTGTAAAGCTGCTTCAGGCAGGAAATTTTTAACTTTATTTAGGATTCCGATGGATTTTGATAATTTAGAACTGATTTGAGCGATGTGCTCTTTGAAGGTCAGATGTTTATCTATTATGATGCCCAGAAACTTACAGGAGTTGGTTTCTTCGATTTCACCTTCGCCAATTTTAATGCGTGGGAGAGATACATTTTTCTTGTATGAGAATGTAATATATTTCGTTTTATCGATATTAATGCTTATTTTATTAGCTTTAAGCCACAATGAAACCTTATGAAGTTCATTATTTATACTCTCCGCCATCATAGCGGGATTTTGGTTTGGAAGGACAGCATAAAGCGTACTGTCATCGGCAAAAAGTATGAATTTGAAGAATGACGTAGATTTAATAATATAATTGATAAAAATCAGAAATAGGAGAGGCCCAAGAATAGATCCTTGTGGAACTCCATGGCTAATTGTCTGGGGGTCCGATTTTGCGTTGTCGATGACAACGTATTGCTTCCGATTTGTTAGGTATGATCTGAACCAGTCATGGGCAACCCCTCGGATGCCATAACAGTGTAGTTTCGAGAGTAATATTTTATGGTCCACACAATCGAATGCTTTTCGAATGTCAAGAAATACAGAGAAGACAGGCTTTCCTTCATCTACATTGGAATAAAGGAATTGTAAGTTATTAAATATTGCCTGCGCTGTTGATTTTTTAGAGCGAAAGCCGTATTGTTTATCGTAAAGAAATGATTTTTGTTCAAAATAAGAGTGCACTTTTTTAAACACAATTTTTTCGAATACTTTGCTAATAATGGGTAGTACAGAAATCGGTCGATAATTGTTTACAAAGGTTTTTTCACCATTTTTAAAGATAGGGGTTACTCTAGCAACCTTGAGGGAGTTCAGGAAAGTGCCTAGTAAGAGAGACTGGTTAATGAGATTGGATATCAGCGGGGCTACAATTTCAGCAATAATTTTAAGTACTTTTGTCGGAAACGTTTGTAACCCACTTGATTTATTTTTCAGGTTGTTTATGCACGCAATTATATCGGAGGGGCTGGTAGGCGTAAAGAAAAAGGAGTTGTGTTCTCGGAAATGATCCATGTATTCCAGGTGATCAGTAGGTTCACTTGGAATACCATCAGCTAAAGTTTTCCCTACGTTTACGAAGAAATCGTTAAAGAGATTAGCAATTTCTTTCTTTGCATGGTATGCTACATTACCTTGAACAACATGTTTAATTTCCTTTTTATCAGCGTTATTTGGTTTACAGCAAGAGTTAAGGAGGCGCCAAGTCTTTTTAACGTCAGTTTTAAATTGAGTAAACTTGCGCGTAAAGTAGCTCTTTTTTGATGACCTAATCTGATTTGTCACATAGTTTCTGAATCGGTTATATGTTTCTTTAGATATTCGCTTTTCGTAAAGGAGGGCTAGGTACGCTTGACGTTTCTTTATACTTATCACGATGTCTCCAGTAATCCAGGGCTTTTGTTTATTTTTTGGGGTAACTGTACGGGTTACAATTGGGCAACATAGAAAACGATACCGCATGTCTCGCTGAACACACATGTTCCCCTCATGGCATCAGCAGCAACAAAATCAAAAGGAGTACCATTAAAGCGCAGCAACAATCGGCCTCATCTAACGAAGAAAATACGATCACAATGCCACCAGCATCAGAAATAACAACTCAGAACTGTAGCTATAACAGAATGACAATCTTAATCTGTAGTATCACATAAACGGGCAGATCAGCATTTTTATTTAAACAATAATGATATATCACATCATATCACTATAATAATATCATATCACTGTAATAACATATCATTGTAATAATAATATCATATCACTGTAATAATATATCACTGTAGTAATATGATATCACTGTAATAATATCATATAACTGAAGTAATATATCACTGTAATAATGTCATATCACCGTAATAATTATATCATATCACTGTAATAACATGATATCATTGTAATAATAATATCATATCACTGTAATAATATCATATCTCTGTTATAATATTTCACTGTAATAATATCATATCACTGCTATAATGTCATATCACTGTAATAATACGATGTCACTGTAATAACATGATATCACTGTAATAATTTGATATCACTGTAATTATATATCACTGTAATAATAATATCAAATCACTGTAATAATATCATATCACTGTAATAATGATATCATGCCAATGACTGTAATAACGTCAATAATAGTAGGAGCACCAATGCCAACATACGACCGATAATGTTACGCGTTAATTTCGTGGCTGAAAATAGTATGGGTTGTGTTTCCGTAGCCCAGACATTGTATAAAAATTGTAGCTCCTTCGTAGGTAGCAACTATGCTTTGAGGAGAGCGGACTTCACATTTAAGTCACTGAACAGAACAGCAACCCGACATATAGAGAATGCCCTTCACTGTTTATACGGTTAGCCTTTATAAAGGACACGCCATACATCGACCTGCGGTGACCTTTAGCCCTGGGGTTCCCAATCTGGGGTGCTTGCACCCTCTGGGATGCGAGACGATATTCCAGGGGGTGCAGCAAAAGTCCAGGTAAATACTAGGATATCGGCTAAATTGGCATCATCATTTCAGGAGGTGCGAGGTTCGAATGAAATTTCTTATAGGGTGCGGGGTGAAAAAAGTTAGAAACCCCTCACGCCAAAAAATTCTACATCATGAATATGAGTTAACACTTTGATTGGAACGTGCGCCACCGGTGGCCACGAAGGGAACTTTCATAATTCTACTGACCGACTGGTAATCACAAACTCAATTCTCATAAATACATGATTATGTAAAGCTGAATGAAGGTATGATCCAGTTAATGTTTGCTGTTCAAAATTGCTAACTACACTTGACTAACCTACTAACTACTAACCAGTTCCGGTCAAAGTGTAAGAGATTTGGGAGATGTACCTTGTAGTAATTAATTTCAAAAGATTGTGAATGGGTTGGATAAAGAATTTATTAACCATACAATGAATAGCAGCATGGACAGTACTCGACAAGGAGCAGAACCATAAAATTAAAATAAAAGCTGTGTTCTTCCAATTAATTTTACAATTGACATGCAACGCATAGGAATCAATTTCCAAGTGTCTTATTATCACAGTATAACTGAACTTAAAATCAGAAATGAATAAAAAAATGAATGTATAATTCCGAACAAAACTGGTACATATCACTTAGTAAATAGGTTTTTGAAAGGCATCACAACTGCCACAAGAACTTGAGGAGCCCATTTTTGACAGCTTAGTGAAGTGGGGAAACTATGGCTAAGTTCTCTCTTTCCCATACTTTCTCATAGTCCTCTATCAAGGCTGGCATTGCAGGGTATTGAACCGGTGACCTTTCTACAGAAAAATGATGGTCCTTAACCACTCTATGGCGGTGACCAAACAGCAAGCATGAATGTGGTGAAATAGTTTCAAAAGTTAATATGATAGTTAAAAGACTAATATTTTAGCAAATACTTAGGAATTGAAACAAATGGAGTCGATATGAGTCATACTTGTCTAGTTAATCACGCAACTAAATGAGAAACAAGGAAACCCACCAATAAATTTGCACAAACATTTTGACGTAAAACACGGGATTGGGAAACTGTTATCTTTAATAATCATGTCCACACGGGTGAGATGTGCTCCCTCGGGAAGCAGTCACCGCGTAAATAGAAATTCACTAGTTAGGGAGCTCTTCAATTGCTCCTAGGTGAAATGGAGCGTTTTTTTTTTATTTCTTGGCAAACAATATTGCCCAACCGCAGCCTGGCGAGAGCAGCTGACGTGACCAAGACACACGAAGAACGTGACAAACAACCTCAATAAAATGTGTGCTGGTAATGCTTATTTAGATTGAATTAAATAGGTTCGGGTAATCTTTATTTAGAGTGAAATGAAAACGTGCTGGTATATTTTATTTAGAATAAAATGAATAAGTGCTGGTCATTTTAACACGAATGATTCTTTTTACATTTCCGTTAATTAAAAGAAAGAGAGCTTGTTATATATTGCAACTAATCGCAATAGAGAAGCCCTGAAAAATTAATCGGTGTTATAGATTCATACTGTGGTCGTGTAATATGTTATGAGGAAACATAGAAGAAAAAAAGGGCTGAAACTATAAAGAAATGTTTTTTCATATTTTTTATTACATGTTTTTACATGTAACATGTTTTCACATGTTTTCACATGTTTTTCTTTAGAAAAAAAACATGTTAAATAAAAGGAGAAAAAGTACGGAAACTATGAGCAGACATTAGAGTGAGCTTCACTTCTGGACGAAAATAAAAAATTCTACACTTTTGAGGGACAGTGTGAGCCGGCGCGCAGTCGTGCGAGAAGGAGCGTGGCAAACAAAGAGAAGTTACTTATACAAAGAGGTGAGTGGCCTAAATAAATAAATAGTGTATATGATAATAATCCCAATTGGACTTGAGCCACTCCATTGGACTTGAGCCACACAGTGCAGACACTATACTTGGGCGGCGATATGGACCAGCAATAACAACACCATCAAAAACGGCAACACAATCAATAATAGCGACAACAGCAATAACAGCAGCACCAGCAACAACACCAGCAACACCAACTACACCAGCAACACCAGCAACACCAGCAACACCAGCAACACCAGCAACACCAGCAACACCAACAACACCACAGCCCACATTTGGCCGGGTTGCCTCCCAGACAGCCCTGGCACCTCGCCAGTGCCGTCTTTCCTTCTGTGTCTCGTTATACAGGCTATGTCTCGTTATACAGGCTGTGTGTCTCGTTATACAGGCTGTGTGTCTCGTTATACAGGCTGTGTCTCGCTATACAGGCTGTGTCTCGTTATACAGGCTGTGTCTCGTTATACAGGCTGTGTGTCTCGTTATACAGGCTGTGTCTCGTTATACAGGCTGTGTCTCGTT